>ML381972.1:45176-78996 GCA_005239525.1 Nicotiana knightiana
ACAGCCCCCACGTTCAACCCCCCCCAAAATTCTGCCTAAGCACCATATAACTCTTCAAGATAAGTTGTAGCTAATATCCTCAATGATTGACACAGATAAGGATGATAAGCTTCATCAATTAATTGGTCATAAAAAAAAAAAAAGAACAGAGACGGAGAAATTTTAAAATTTTTGAGATAATGGGTTCTAATTAATAATTTTTACATATTCGATAAATTTTTATAAATAAATATAAAGTTTGAAACAAAGTTACTTATTCGGCTGGCCCATAAATAACATGTTGGCTCCGCCCCTGCATGTGAAGGTTTAGCTGTTTATCCACCAATTTTTTCAGTTTCATTTGAATAAGCTAAGTCGGAGAATACGTAACGTGAAGTCAAAATTTGAACTTTATTTATTATGAATTTTAGGACACGCTATAATTAGATTTGAACCAAAATTACTAAATTCTCCGACACATATATTATATACTATCTCCAAGCATTAAATGTGTACATGTGACCAGCTCTTTTTCACAGCTAAAAATGTTCTGAGGCCATCATTTTCCAAATCATATGATGGATAACAATAGAACATGCTCTTTGTTTCTTTCTGTCCTCTCTTTCCCTTGGAACTATTTGAGTTTATAATATTCCTCTTTTTCTTTTTTGTGTTCACTCATTTTGGTGAAAATGAGTTTCTTATCTTACTAAACTGGCTATTTGTGGATGTCTTATTTCTTAGAAATAATCAATTCTAGATATGAGAAAGATGCTTTTAATGTCTGCTAAAAACTTTCATATTCATATAAATATGGGTGGCAAATGGGCAGGTCAGGTCAAATATGGGCGGGTCAAAATGCGTAATTTAGAAAACGAATAAATTATCTGAGCCGAACCGTATTTGAGATGGGTAAACCACGGATTTATTCGGCAGATAATATGGATATCCATATTATCCATGACTTCTTAAATATGATCACTTATGAGAGAATTCCTAGTCTTCCAAACTTGAAGAACTCCAATTTGAGGCTTTACAAACGTAAAAGTTAAACATATTAGTTATTCATTGGTTATCCATTTGATTAACCATTTTTCTAAGTAGATAATATGGTTCTTTATCCATATTCGATCTGTTTTTAAATGGTTCATTATCCAACCCATTTTTTGATGGATAACTATTTTTTTTTAATCATTTTGTCATCTCTAATATAAATAAAAGCAGTATTTGAGTCAGCTTGCAAGCAACTCGATTATTTCATTTGATACTTACAATTTTACATCAACATACTTACCAGACAACTCTATCCACCAGGCTTAAGCTTATGAAAAACAATCACCTAGCGTTATTTATCTTTATTAAAAGTTGAACCTTCAAACATATATATTATCCACTTTATTAACCTCTAGACCACGCCATTGAGTGCAGAATTTTGCACCACATTCTCATTGTTTCAGAAAGAAATTTGAGATTGCTTTCTTCTATTATGACAAGGACCACTTCCTTTAGTGGAGCTCATACTTTTGGTTACTTGTGCAAGTTTGCCATTGGACATGATTGAAAAACCACATGCACATGGCCTAAAAATCTAATTGACTCCTTTTTTTTATTTTCTTTATTCTCGGATTGATGGTACTATTTACTGTTTGATTGCATTTTTCGTTTTAGTTTTCTTGATACCTTGTTGTTGTTACCACCTATTGCCACCAATTCTTTTCATCTTGTTTTTAGCTAAGGGTCTATCGGAAATAGCTTCTCTGTCCTCCAGGGTAGGGGTAAGTCTGCGTACACACTACCCTCCGTAGACTCCACTTGTGAAATCCCACTGGGCTGGGCTTGTTATCGTTGTAGTACTTTATTATTATTATTATAAGGATTTCACCTAACTAAATTTTATGGCTAAAGGCACTATACTGTTGATCTGTGATGGCAACAGGCAGTCTGCAGTTCAGCTGTAATCATAACAAAAAATTTCACAGTTTGCTTGAAAAAGCATAGAACCTAATAAGGAAAAGCTAACTTTATGATTTGCACACTTCAAAGCCACTTTACATTTCAATACAGCTTGCAACTTCTGCTTTCCTAAAAAAGCAATTCAAGAATACAAAGTACTATGGTCTAGTGGTGAATGATGCTATCCCTTTCATTCCCAACCAAACCACAATATTTCAACAGGGAGAGAAAGAGAGAGAGAGACAGATTCATTATACAAAAGAGTCAAAAGACAACTATCTTAAGCCAAAAAATCCCTATCCACCAATTTTCCAAAACTACATTAGATCCACACTAGATCAAAGCATCAGAATTAAAAAGCAGGAAAATAAAAACAGAAAAAAAAGAATTAAAAAATGTTGCTTGTGACTCGCGGCGAGGAAGAAACAGAGAGGATGAACAACCAAACCTAGATCAAAGAATGCCAACTTCTCACCTTCCATCAGCAGATGTGAATGATTCGGCAAATCCGTAGGGGCGAATAGGTATACTAGTTTGAGTGTTATCCAAGCTAGGAAGGTATGAAGAAGAGGATGAATCCATGTGAGTTGAACCTTCATAAGACTGCCATTTCTTAAGAGCCTGAGGCAGAGACATATCAAGATCGATGCCATATATGTCGTCTGAGCTTTGCTCGGATGGTTTCCAGAGCTCCACAAGAGATGAAAGAACATTGACAGCGTGACCCATGTCAGGCCTTTGATATGGCTCCCTTGCACAGCAGTGACCGGCTAGCTCAGCTACGGTGCTGATACTGGCGAGTGTTTCTTGATCACTCAAGTCAATCGCGGGGTCGATTGCTTTTCGGAATGTATCCTTATTCAGATGCATTCTTCGGAACCATGATACAAGATGCATGCTCTCCTCAGGTTGGCTTTCATCAAGAGCCTTTCTTCCTGTGATGAGCTCCATCAAGATCACACCGAAACTGAACACGTCCACCTTGGTTGTAACTCTCCCAGTTACTGGCAAACAAATCAAGAGAAAACAAGTTCAGAATATGATGTATCTACATTCGAATAACTCACTCCCTGCTCATATCACAATCAGGAAAGCAAGCTGCGAGGAAAGAATTTCGGTGGCCTATTTTAAAAAAAAATAAATTCTTGACTTGCAATAAGGAGGAAAAATAGAACAATAAACAGGAAATAATTGAGATAAGGCTAAAGCAGAAAATGGTGGTGTTAAGCAAGCATCAGGAAGACAGGAAATAGCGTTTGCTGTAGGATGTGTATCCCAACCTTTAAAAGACAATAACAATAAAGGGGTTGATAGAATCAAGAATATTTGATACATGAAAGTTATTGTTATAAATGAATGACAAGTTCTTGCCCGTGGACTGTAGCTCAAGTTGGTTAGACTAAGAAAAGTGAGGGAACATAAATATATACAACGGATAAATGGGATAGATCAATAATAGGACGGACTGCATCAATGTAAAACAGGCAAAGTTCTTGGAGTACACTTTAACATCATCTGACTCATATCGGTCAAATGACTGCTAATCTCCAAAAGAATTCTTGAGATCCATCCTCTAAGGTTCAGACATTCATACTTTACAGATTATACTTAAATCCAAGTTATCTAGGCACAAACTGCATACAAATATTATATCAGCAAATTAGTATCAGAAGACACATGTCAGTAAGAAAAATGAATACCTGCATATTCCGGTGCCAGATATCCAAACGTCCCAGCAATCCTTGTCTCTATAGAACCTTTCCCTTCAGGAGCAAGTCGCACAAGGCCAAAATCTGCAACTTTAGCCCTCATATCATCCCCTAGTAGAATATTTGAGGGCTTCAAATCCCTATGAATGAAACTCTGGTGGGCTAAACTATGGAGGTACTCTACACCTCTAGCAACATCTAATGCAATGGTCAATCTTTTTGTCCATTCCAGGGGTTTCAGCGCTTCCTCTCTCCAGTTGAAAAGATGACTGCTTAATGTTCCTTGAGGCATGTATTCATAGACCAGAAGCTTCTCGTTCCCATCAAGACAGTAGCCAAGCAGTCCAACAAGATGCCTATGCCTGACCTTGGTCAAAACAGCAATCTCGGATTTGAATTCAGCAAGTCCCTTCCCAGCGATGAATCCACATTCCATTCTCTTGACGGCAATCTTTGTTCCATCATGCAACTCTCCTTTGTAGACGGTACCAAAGCCTCCCTGTCCTAGTATGTTCTCTTCGCTAAAATTGTTGGTCACATTCTTCAGTACTTGAATGGATATCACCATATTCCCTGCTTCAACCATTTGAATGTCACCGGTTTCACTAGTAGAAACGGTATGAACTTCACTAACTGCACCAACACTCACAACACTGGATCCAGCAACTGTGATCTTCACGCTATCATTGTCAGAACCAGAATTGCGCGGCTGAATCACCACTGCGTTTGGACTTTGCACTCGGCTAAAACGCTTTTGTTTGCTTCTGTACAGACAGAAAGCTGCCACTCCGATGAAACAAAGGACAAAGACACCCCCAATTACAGAAAATAACACAATTCCAATCCAGCGATTGGACTTTTTACGAGATGCTTGTGCATTACCGTCAGAACCAGAACCTGGCGACCCACCTGGAGAAGTACTGCCTTGGGAAGTTACATCACTCTTATCCTTTCCGATATCAGTGTTACCACCAGTTTTCAGAATCATATTATTCCTAAAAGCCGGTACTTTTCCATAAATTTGGTTGTTTGACACATCTAACTCCGCAAGGCCGGTTAAAGTGGTCAGCTCCTCTGGAATTGTACCTGTGAGGTTATTATCTGCAAGAACTAATCTTTGCAGTGACTTCAGTGAAGCAAATTCAGGAGCTATGGTCCCTGAAAGCCCCATTTTCTGGAAATTTACGATTGTAATGTTACCATTGGTACAAGTAAGACCAAACCAATCAGCACAGGGATTATTTCCCTTCCAGTTCTCCGCAAACTTCCTTGGATAATCCATCGCTTTTGCAATCGAAAGCAATATATTTACTCTAGGATCACAATCACCTGGTTGTGGCAAACAAAAGCTGTTTGTATCTTTCGTCAAATCAACCGAGACTGAATCTTTGAACTTAGGCATTGGTCCTTGAAACAAATTATTCGTCAAATTAACAAACTTCAAAGACTCAAGATTCACTAAAGAAGCTGGCAAAGGACCTGTAAAGGAATTATCTCTAAGATTCAATACCTCCAAATCCTTTAATCCTGAAAAATCCGGCAACGGGCCCGAAAATCCATTGGAATGTAACCAAACCTCTTTCAAGAATGTCATGTTTTGTAGAACATCAATTCCTCCACTAAGTTTCTGCCCATTTAACCACAAAGACTCAAGCAACAAACCAGAAAAGCTAGAGGGCAATTCACCCTCCAAATTATTAAGAGCCAAATGCAAATTTACCAATCCAGGAAACTCATCAGGGCTTAAAAAGCTAGGAATTTTCCCACTAACATTAGCTGAATTTGCTGAAAAATTCTTAAGGGAAGAAGCATTTTTAAGGCTCTCAGGTATTTCCCAACCAAGAAAAGGATTATTATCAACTTCAACAGATTGTAATGAAGACATTCCAGTAAAGAAATCAGCAGGAATGAAACTAAACTGATTGTTACTAAGCATTAACACTTGTAATGAACTCAAACCACTTAAACTAGGCAAAGGGCCAGAAATATTGTTCCATTGAAGCTCTAAACGCTCAAGCTCAGTAAGTTTAGATAGTTCTTGAGGGAGATTACCTTGAAGATTCTTGTGACCAATTTGGATCCGGGTTACCCGTTTATCATCTGAACAACCCACATGGTCCCACTTGCATGGATCCGGGTCAAGCCAACCCAGTTCTTGAGGTGAATTTAAGCTCTTTTTCAAAGCTAACATAACTGAGGCATCATTTTCTTGAGAGTTTGCAGCAGAAAATAATGCAGAAATCCCAAGAACCAGAAATGTAACAAGCTTTAACTCAATAAGGGTCTTCATTTTTCTTGTAAAGATTGAAACTTTATGAGATTATAAGGAGAAAAGAAGTTTTTTTTTTTTTTTAATCAAACAAGAAACTGAGAGTTGTTTATAGCAAGTTTAACAGAAAGTTTTTCAAGAAGATTGTTGGAGTTAGGAAGCAAAGCTTTGAGAGAAGAGCAAGAGCACATGGAGGGAAAGGGCCCCACAAAACTAAGGGACCCACAAAAACTGAAAAGCTAAGAGTGGGAAGTTGTAATAGCAGCAAAATGACAGTAATTAAAAGCTGTATGATTCTTGAGAACATGGTCCTAAAAAAGGACAACTTGGCAGTTGATTTTTATGTTTGTCAATTGTTTCATTCTTTTTGGTTAAATTCCAAAACATAAATACATATATCCCTAACTAGTTGTATATGTTTAGTATATGAACTTGTAATTTATGATTTTAATTATTGTTAACAGGAATAAAACTAATGTCTTAAAGTAGACTTAACAAGTGGTTCAACCAATCATCATAAATCATTACTTAGCTCAATTGTTAGGGGATAAAATGAGCATATAAAGTTTTTTATTCGGAGTATCTTAATAATAGCCTGTTTGGCCAAGTTTCTACCGTCAACTTATTTTGATAAGTCTTTTTTAGAAAAATATTTTTGGTGAGAAACCATTAGTGTTTGGTTAAATTAATTTGAAAAGCATTTTTCAATAACAATTAATGTCTCACCAAATTTTTAAAAAGTGATTCTAAGTGTGTGTTTCTACAAAGTGTTTTAAAATGTGCTTCCGAAAAGAAATTACTTTATTCCGCTTCCCGAAAAATACTTATGCTTCTATTCAAAAGCATTTATTTTCTTCCAATTAAAAAAAAAAATTTGAAAAAAATATACATTTGACCTTGGAGAAGTGTGGCCAAACCGGCAATAAGTTTATTAGCATATTAAACGTAAGCCTATTTTGTTTACACATACTCTGTTGGATCATATTGTGATGCTTGAAATTAGCAACAAGAACGACCACGCAAAATGAGCACATGAACTGATTTTGACAAAATAACGATGAGTAGATTTGTGAAAATATAGTTTTTAGACCCCAAAAAGATCCTCATTTAGATCTTATTCATATTATGAAAAGTCAAGTGGAGCCATACTAATTTTTCTTGTGATGAGGGCAGATATAATATGTTGATTACTTTCACAGAAAAAAATGGTGATTATATAACATAACGTTATCATGAAGTTATAGTACTCAATATAAACTCCATAATTAGCAAAAGTTCTATTTATTTTTTTTAAAAAAAAAAAACAAGATTCTTAAATCCGGCTGCAGAAGTATCTGTTGGACTTTATGCATTGGGCTTAAAGACTTTAAGCATTGGGCTTAAAAGTCTAGGAGTGTGAATTGGGAAATGGTGGGAAATAAAATGTTGAATCAAGTGAGCTTTTGTCATGAACTTTGTACCACATTGGTGAAAGACAACTACACTTGTGTGTATAAATATAGGATCACTTCTTAGAGCTCTTAAAAGGAGTTGAAGAGGATGTATCCTCGCGCCGTCGTCGTCGCTCGCTCGGCTCGGCTTCGGCTTCGGCTTCGGCTTCGGCTTCGGCTTCGGCTTCGGCTTCGGCTTCGGATTCGGATTCGGATTCGGATTCGGATTCGGATTCGGATTTGGATTTGGATTTGGATTTGGATTTGTCAAATGATCGATCGATAAGATTATTTTTGGACAAAGTTTATTTAATTAATTATTTAATAATTAAATTAAATATCAGTTAGTTCATTAACGGAATTAACTGAAATCCAAAAACGCTGCCTTTGCTTGTTTTCCTTCCTGAACAGACACTTTATTTTCCTGAACAGACATCACACCTCTTCCAATAGTTGCCTATAGTTGCCTATAAATTCTGAGGCATGGCTTAATTTCCAGACACTGAAAAACGAATTCCCATTTCTGAATACTGCATTCTACTTCGCAGTCTCTCTCTCTCTCAACTTCGTAAGTGTGATCTTGCTCCGTTCTTTGAGTTTGTTGGTATCCTGCAGTTGGTATTGCCACTGTTGCAGGAAGGTCATTCCGTTTTATCCTGGGAGGATTTAATCCATTACCTTGGCAACTTGTGAGGGGGTTAAAATTCCTTAAGGACACACAAGAAAATTGTGGACTCGGAATATTATTTATCGTTTATATATATTTTCTGTTTCTTCTAACAGTTCTTCTGATTTTCTGAGTTTTAACACAGAAGCGATAACAGTATCTATATTTAGTAAGTTGACTAGAAAATGTTGTACGATAATCTTAAAATACTTTTATTTTCTAGAAATACAATAGTAAAGCAAGCTTCGATCTTAAGAATGCTAACATATCTTTTTGTTTCAAACATGTTTTTTTTTTCAGTTATAATTTTGATAATGAAAAAAACAAATATTTAAGATTTTGTTGTCAGTTCTGTAAGAAATTTACAATGGTTCAATATGATGGAAAGATATTGAAACGGCTATACCTTTTGTTTTATCAGTGTATTAATCTACAAAGTAAATAAATATTTTTATGGAACTAAACTCAGTAATATATTTACAAAAGTCATCGGTTTCAGAATTATTGCAAGCCTGCATTCCGGAACACGTAGGTTGACAAAAGAAAAAGAAAAAAACAAATTAACAGTAAAACTTATCCAAAAAAGAAATTCACAATCTTAAAATATTTTATGCTTGCCTTTATGCAGTTATGCTCAATATTTTGTAAAAATCAATTAATACTATTTCATATATTCAGAAGTTATGATGTGTATCTTTGGTATATTATTTAAAGTAGAGTGAAAAAATATGCCCCATCCGTTCTATTTATGTGCTACATTACTACTTGAAGAGTCAACGAAAGTTTTTATATTTTGAATGGTTCACTATTGTCACTTATAATATTTTTTCCGTAGTTTGTAAATATGTAATGTTTATTTAAAAATTCTATTGAATTCACACTAAAATTTAGTTTGTTTTGAATCTCGCACTCCAAATCTATGTCATATAAAATGGAATGTAGGGAGTATAGAGTAACAAAATCTTAATTAGTTAAACGTATTCAGCACAAGAGGAATCCGTTGCCTGTTTTTTTTTTTTTTTGGTTTTTCATCCGATTTTCAGTATTTACATTGGGGCCCGACTAAATCCGGATTCGCGCCGGAAAGTCCCACATTGAAGGGTAAAACGCTCCCTAACATACCCACGGACTCAAACCCGATACCTTTGATTAAGGATAAAAAAATACTTACCACTCTACCACAACCCTTGTTGGTCGTTGCCGGTTCTTAAGACACTAAAGAAACTAAAGACAGGATGGGCAAGCTGCAGTTGTAATTTGTAAAGGGCCAAAATGGGTCCATGTTGAGGAGTTGTAAAGGGCGAGCTCAAGGCCCATTATAGTCCGGCACTTTCCAGTTCAAAAGCAAATGTGATGTTTCATGGGCCCGATTCATGCTTTTTTAATGTAAAAATAGTACGGATTAGTCAGTTTTCGAATTGGTAATTAAAAAATAATCAGTATTTATAAAGTCATTGAAAAATAATCACTATTTTGCTGCAACACTAAAAGTTCCAGCATAATATACGGGAGATTGATACACAAGTGTATGAATTTCAAGCATATAATGCTGGAAGTTCATATGTAAATTGAACTCCAGTATATTATACTGGAATATTTACCGGATTTTGAACAACATTTTTGTTCAGATTTATCTTTACATGAAAAGTGGCTAAATTTCGATTACTTTTGAAACTGTGACTATTTTTCAATTACCACTTGTAGATCTGGCTATTTTTGAATTTCATCCCTTTTTTATTGTTGATTTGTCTATGTTTTTATTCTTGTGCGGAGGGTATATAGGAGACAACCTCTCTATCTCACACAAGGTAGGGGTAGTAATTTGAGTCCAAACCCATTCGACTCGACCAATCCGTCTAAGGTAGGATTGGTCATTGAACCGCTCATTTGTTGAACTCAGCCCATCTTGATCCAACTCATCTAAAGTTGAACGAATTTTAATACAAATTGATCCACGAGTAACTTTATTAAAATAATTTTAAAATATATTTTTGTTTGATACGTTATATATGACCACCATAACAACAAAAAAAAGTAGTAAATAATTCATAAAAATGACAGTGTTTGAACGTAGCAGTACTGTTTTAAGCTTGTGAACGAACCGAATATTGTTGTTCTTGTCCAACTTGCGAATGACTGCTGCTCCTTAGTTGCTGCTGCAATTGGCAAGTGTGGTGCTCGTTCTTCAATATTTTTTCGGTCCAGCCTGAACGTGTGTTAATCGTCAATGTGTACGTTATGATAATTAATATTATTAAATCGAAATCATATCAAACCAAATTAAAAAATGTCGAATATCAAAATACCAAAATATCGAACTGAAATACCGAGCGCCCACCCCTAACGTAATTCATGAAGATGACAAAATATAGTAGTTTGGGTTTTTCCTATTGCTAAACTTTTGATATGACACTAATAGATATTTAATGAGAATTTTCTTATCCACATTGTAGTTCTTTTATTTTCACCTATGTTGATCCATGTCACTGTATAGTTTTGAAGATTGACAAAAGACTGATCAGTTGAACTAGGTCCATCAGAGCACACATCGTGAACTGACGAGCTGGCACATGAACCGTATATGCTTAGGAGATGTTTTGAATATGAAATATCAATGTACCAAGAGATTGTCTCCTAATGCGAAAATGTTGCAAACTGATATGGTTAATTGAAGTCGAATTCAGCAAGGAAAGTAACAAAATAAAGGAAGTTGAGTTTGGTTCGAATTGGTTCACCCAGGTAGAGTTGAACTGGAATTGGAAGACAAGCTCAACGAATGACTCTATAAATACTTTATGTATTTCTGCTGAAATACAACACGCACAAAGCTGAACTGAATCAAAATCTGAAAGTAAAATTCCCAGAGTTAATTTTTGCTAGCAGAATCATTGTGCGATGCAAAGGCTACAGTTCAACTAGAAGAACCAGTTTCATCAGATTGATTATTGAGTCTAGTTGATTGTAGTAGGAGTTTTTAATATTGTATCTTTCAGCTTTCATAGAAGCAATTGTAATAGGTACGTATTGATCAAGTTAGAGTTAACTTGAGGTGTGTAGAAATTAGCTAGGGGCTAGTTACTATAAAGGGATTAGAGTTAATCCTTAGGATTACAAAAGAGTTTATTTTGTAAGTCCGTTTGACTCAGAGTTTTTAGTGTAGAGTTGAGCAAATCCTACTGAGGAGTAGGTCGTGGTTTTTCATCTTTTGAGCCAGGTATTTTCCACGTAAAAATGTCTGTGTTTTGACTTTACTACTTTTTATTATTCCGCAACAATAGTAGTTGGAACATCAAGAAAAATCAGGTTCTTCTACTGAGACAGCACTCAAAAATTAGGTACCACACAAAATAACCTATCTTTTTGTGTGGCATTAAAGTCTAAAACATCAACCTTAATTAATTATAAGTTGATAACTGCACAGCTTTTGTCAATTATTTGCAGCCCTTCTTTTTATGTTGCATTATAGTGCACATAGCCTGATAAATATTCAGGAACACATTAAACTCCTTGTTCTTAAATGCTAATTTCAAATTGATTAGATTAGGAGAAGGCCTATATAGAACTTTTGTAGCATGGGAAATTTTTTTGGCCATATTTCTCATTCCGTTTTTTCTCTAAATGAGGCAGAACTTGCATATAGAAAGTTGGAAGAAACCTCTACATTTTGTTAGTTGTTCAACTATCCAAATCAGAATATCATCCGTATTTAAAGATTGAAATTCAATCAAACTGTATAATAAATAAATAAAAAAAGAAGCAAAAATATGGTTTTTAGTTTGAAACTTTGATTCTTGGTTGTAAAATAATTCAATTTTTTTGTTTTTACTTTTTTCTCTATCTCTTTTATTTATACCATTTTCCTATGTAGACAAGAAGAACGAGGTGAGTTAAGAGTAACAAATAATCTATATTAATACTTCAGCGAAAGACCGGAAAAAGGAGCATAATTGTTGCACAGTAATTGCTCCTAAATGCATGTAAATAGTATAAAATAATTCAAATGCAATATCATATATATGTACTGATCCGGCATTCACTTATGTTCTTTGTATAATTTAATGTCAAAATAAAGATAAGTATAGATAACTATTCTAACTATACAATATTGGGCACGTGCGTGAGCCAAAACTCATCTGGTATTATCTAGAAGTAAGTGGATTTTTTGTTTGCAGTAGGACGGATGCTGGGTATGAAAGCTATGTATTCAAAATAGAAGAAACAGTTATTGTGTTCAATTTTGATGATCCCAAACTGAAATATTATGCGCCCAAACTGAAGGTTGATACAAAAGCAAATGGTTTTATAGAATGTACGGCTGCATTTTATGTCACATTTTGAGAAAGCTGTTCAAGCGTATCGTACTATGCTAGAGTCTCAGACAGAGAGTATTCTGCGCCTCTTGGCTATATCCGATTCAAAGGAAATGGTGAAAAGTTATGGCATGTATCTGTTACTTTTGCCTTTACCCCCCTTCATCTATGGATCCCGATAAAAGGGCTCTGTCTCTATGGAAGAATGCGTTACCTCTGTTTTTTGTTTTGTCACCAATTGCCATGATTTTAGTTCGTTTTGCCTGAAAACTTTTTTAAGGTCACCATGATCCATGCTGGCTTCCTTGATTGAAAATGTATGAGCATGGCCTAACAACATTTTACTCGCTTCTTACTTTCTAAACACTCTTTTTAGACATTTATGTTTGAGTTATTCCATTAGGTTAGTTTTTATAATACACTACTAGAAATCTGGTATTTACCCACCAAACTTTTGAGACCAAAATTGGACGGTCAAAAAGAGCGACCAAAGTTAGTCGGAAAAGGGGAGAAAAATATTTATATTTATATTTATTTTAAATAACTTATCGACCAAGGTTGGTCGGTATTTGGTCGATAAACTGGTCAACAAATTGACCGAGTTGATCAGACTTACTTGGTCAAAGAAACTTTCACATTACCGACCAAAGTTGGTCGGTAATGTGGGATCCAGTTATAAAGTTTTAATAATTATATTATTATTTAAAATATTTTATAAAATCCTAAGTAGTATATATAATTTATCATCAAATATATCTGTGTGTAAATTGATTATCGACTTATAACCTACTCAGATGCATCGTTGAATATTAAAAACAAAACGTCTGACCTATATATATTAATAGTAAAAACAAAACGTCTCGACTTATATCGATTAATCTATGTCATGCATTATTAGTGATGAATGAATGTAATCCATTAACTCTGTTATAATAGAAATAATAAATACAGTAACATATACTATAACATGCTACATGTGTAGTTAAAGTAGCCCCAAAGTGTGTGTGTTATATATATATACACATATACTATAAAAAAACTATATATACGTTAAAGTATTACAATGAAGTGTCTCTGTGTATATATATATACACTTTGATAGCCGTATATATATAAGAACATGAAGTGCTAGGAACACAGGGTCGGGTTCTTTTAGGGATTGATAGACTTGTAAATTGATTCATCGACTTATAACTTATTTATGCATCGATGAATATTAAAAACAAAACGTTTTGACCTATATCGATTAATATAAAAAATAAAACGTCTCGACCTACAATAGAATAATATTTTATTGGTTTATCAATTGATTAATTATTCGTACGTAGTAATGTATCAGATTGATCATCAATTACAATATAGTGTATGTGTGTGTATGAAATTACTCATATACTTAAAAAATTCAGTTACATAGATGCTATTATAATCAATTAAAAGTAATTACCTAGTTAATATAATTTTTTGTAAAGATTATGCTTATAGTTTATAATTACTTATAATAATTGTAGTTAAGTAAAATAAATATTTATAGTTAATAATAATTTTTATATAGTTTAATAATTTTTTATAGCTTATAATATTAAAAAAAAAAGAATTTAGTTTTTTTTTTTTTTTTTAAAAACGACCAAAGTTGGTCGGTATTGGTCAAACGGTCAAAACTTAATGTACCGACCAAATTACCGACCAACGTTGGTCGCTAATTCTGAAATACAGAATGAAAAACGAGTTTTCCCCCATTTATCTTATTTTCTTCCC
The DNA here is from genome assembly GCA_005239525.1 of Nicotiana knightiana. NCBI lineage: Eukaryota > Viridiplantae > Streptophyta > Magnoliopsida > Solanales > Solanaceae > Nicotiana > Nicotiana knightiana. The sequence goes on from ML381972.1 coordinate 59,249, forward strand.
CAAAATTCCCCTAACTCTCTCTCAATACCTTCCCCTCCTTTTCTCTATTTCCCTCACACAAATCCCATTCCCCACCCCGCGTAGCCACCGCCCATCGCCGTCGCCGGCCAGAGTGTTGACTGGAATGCCGCCCCTCTCTTTCCTTCTCCACCTAAAAAAATCTAGGTTTGAATTACAACCCATTTTTTTGTTATTTTTAGTTTTTGTTTCAATTATTTCAACATTGTATTTTATTGTTTCAATTAGTGTTTCAATTCTTTGAACATCGTATTTTATTGAGGACTAGAGTTTAGGTCTTATTTTAATTAGTTTTGTTAATTAATTTTATTACCTAACTAGTGTAATTAGTGTTGAATAGTTTAGATAGTTTTGAATTATACTTTGTATTGTCTTGAATAGTTTAGTTAGAATATAGGGTTTAGGATATGATTTGAACTTTTAGGATATGAATAGAAATTTTAGGATATGAATTGAACTTTTAATTTATGAATTGGACTTTTAGTTTATGAATTGAATTTTTAGTTTATAAATTGAAATTTTAGGATATGGATTGGACTTTTAGGATATGAATTGAATTTTTAATTTATGAATTGGGCCTTTTGGATATGAATTAATTTTTTAGTTTATGAATTGAACCTTTTGGATATGAATTGAACTTTTAGTTTATGAATTGAACTTTTAGTTTATAAATTGAAATTTTAGGATATGAATTGGACCTTTTGGATATGAATTGAATTTTTAGTTTATGAATTGAACTTTTTGGATATGAATTGAACTTTTAGTTTATGAATTGAACTTTTAGTTTATAAATTGAAATTTTAGGATATGAATTGGAATTTTTAGGATATGAATTGGAACTTTTAGGAAATGAATTGAACTTCTAGGATATGAATTGAGCTTTTAATTTATGAATTGGACCTTTTGGATATGAATTGGACCATTTGGTTATGAATTGAAATTTTATTTTATGAATTAAACTTTTAGTTTATGTATTGAACTTTTAGTTTATAAGTTAAAATTTTAGGATATGAATTGAAATTATAGGATATGAATTGGACCTTTTGGATATGAATTGGACCTTTTAGGATATGAATTGAACTTTTAATTTATGAATTGGACCTTTTGGATATGAATTGGTGTCACGACCCGATTTACCCTCCGAAAGGCATGGTGACGGCACCTAGTCTCTACGACTAGGTAAGCCTAATTGCGGAAAAGATATTAAATAAAAATAATAAAATAAAGACGGAATAAAGTAAATCTACTAATGAAACATCGCCACTTGGCACGTACAAAATACAACTTCCCAAAACCCGGAATATCACAACAGTCACAAGCTTATAACACTACTGAAGCTCTAACAAAAACTAGAAAAGTATATAAGAACGTCTCTACAAGATAGAATGGAAGGAGACTCAGAGGATTTGGCGGATGAGGCAGAAATACCTTGCACTCTCCTGGAATCAGCAGCAACGACTAACCACGAGGCTGATAGCTCGTACCTGGATCTGCACACGAAAAATATGGTTCAAGAAAGGGCATGAGTACACCACATTTGGTACCCAGTAAGTGCCAAGCCTAACCCCGATCAAGTAGTGACGAGGTCAGGTTAAGGCTCTACTGGATTTCTAAATAAGTCAGTTTGAAACAGTTCAAAAGATAGATAATGTCTACAGTAAAAAATTTGAGAAAATCAATATAAGTTTACAGTAAGAAAATCCTCGGCTCAACATAATATATATCACAAAGTGGAATCTCCAAGAATATCGTCCTATAGTTCCAAATGATTATGCAGTACAGGAGAAAAGCTCCCGGAATACATCCGTAGTCCCAATTTAAATATGCAATACAGGAGCAAAGCTCCCGGAATACGTACGCAGTCCCAATTAAAATATGCAGTACAGGGAGAAAGCTCCCAGAATACGTTCGTAGTCCCAATTTAAATATGCAGTACAGGAGGAAATCTCCTGGAATACGTCCGTAGTCCCAATTTAAATATGCAGTACAGGGGGGAAGCTCCCGTATCACGTCCGTAGTCCCAATTTAAATATGAATGCGAATGAATGCCGCATAAGGTTTATTTAAACAGTTCAGGAGAAAAGTCACAGGCAAGACACGGAATATGACTAAATAAACATGGTGCACATAGTATCAAATAGGAAATTCAAGTAAAACAGGTAGACATGCTCCTTACTAATCTAAATCACACAATTAGCACATTAAACAGTGAAATACGAGTGAAATGATTTATGGCATGGAAGTAAAAATGAAATTTTAGCAACAATGGCCCGCGCACGCACTCGTCACCTCACGTACACGGCGCCCATACAACAAATAATATCAAAACAACCTAAGGGGAAATTCACAACACAGAGTTAGGCAAGCCACTTACCTCGACTGCTCTACTCAACTCAAAACCACGCTCTTGCCACGAGTACCCGAATCCGAATGACCCAAATCTATTCAATTCAATTGCATAATGTAAATATCATTGTAAGAAATTGATCTAGCTAATTAATTCAAGGTTAATACGCGAAATTAGGAAAATTGCCAAAAAGTCCCCCGGGCCCACGTCTCGGAATCGAGTGAAAGTTACAAATTTAGAACACCCATTCACTCACGAACTCATCGAACAAGAATCATCGAAAACTGACGTCAAAATCTCATTAAATTCTCGGATTTCTATTTGGGGAACCTTCCTCCCATTTCCATGATTTTTCACCCAAATTCATTGATTGCATGGAAGAAATTACTATATGTTAATGATATACAAGTGAAATAAGGTTAGGAATTGTTACCTATGAATCTTCTCCTCAAAACCCACTCAAAATCACCTAATCCCGAGCTCCAAATCATTTTTAGAAGGTATGAATTTCAAGCCCTCGAATTTGGTATAAACTGCCCAGCGATCCCGCACCTGTGGAAAATACATCGCAGGTGCGAAAAGTCCTTAAGTGGGCTAAAACCTCCCCTACGGTCACTGGGCCGCATCTTTGGAACTCTTGTCGCACCTGTGAGCATGGCTGACCCAGGCCGATTCCGCATCTGCGATGGTCCCCTCCGCACCTGCATGTCCGCACCTGCGGCTCCCCTTCCGAAGGTGCAAAACACCATCACCAGCAATGCTTCAGTTGGTTTTAAGTTCAAAACCCATCCCGTTGAACATCCGAAACATCTCTGAGGCCCCCCGGACCTCAACCAAACTTACCAACCAGTCCTAATACCTTATCCAAACTTATTCGAGCCTTTAAAACACATCACATAACATCAAAATCACCAATTATGCACGGATTCAAGCCTAAGAACATATGTAATTTCCAAAATCTACAACCGATGCCGAAACACGTCAAAACTAGTCCGAATGACCTCAAATTTTACACACAGTTCATAAATGACACTATAGACCTACAACCACTCTCGTAATTCCATTCCGAGCCCGATATCAAAATTTCACCTATTGGCCAAAATCACCGAAATTCTAACTTTCGCCAATTCAAGCCTAAACCTACTACAGACCTCAAAAAAACATTCCGGATACACTCCTAACTCCGAAATCACCAGACGGAGCTAACGGAGTCGACGAAATCTCATTCCAGAACCGTCTTCCCATAGTTCCAACTACAGTCCGATTTCTAAAGCTTAAACTCATATATAGGGGTTGTGTCTAAAAACTCTCTGAAATTCACAACTAATCATTCCGACAATTCCTAAAAGAAGAAATAAACATGGGGAAGGTAGTTATTAGGGGATCGGGGCGCTAACTCTCAAAACGACCGACCGGGTCGTTACATTCTCCCCCTCTTAAGAAAATCGTTCGTCCTCGAACGAGTATAGAGACATACCTGAAGCTGTGAAAAGATGAGGGTGCTGACTGCGCATATCCTGATCGGCCTCCTAAGTTGCCTCCTCGACCGACTGACCCCTCTACAAAACCTTGACTGATGTAATATTCTTTGACCTGAGCTTTCTGACCTATCTATCCAATATAGCTCTTGGCTCCTCAACATATGATAGATCCTTGTGCAACTGGACTGAGCTGAAATCTAAAACATGAGTCGGGTCACCGTGATACTTCCGGAGCATAGAGACGTGGAATACCGGATGAACTCCTGCTAGGTTGGGAGGCAAGGCTAGCTCATAAGAAACCTCCCCAACACGTTGTAACACATCAAAAGGGCCAATAAATCTCGGACTCAGCTTACCCTTCTTCCCGAACCTCATGGCGCCCTTCATAGGAGATACTTGAAGCAAAACCCGATCACCAGCCATAAATGCCAAATCACGAACCTTCCGGTCCGCATAACTCTTCTGCCTGGACTGAGCTGTGCGAAGCCTCTCCTGAATCACCTTCACCTTGTCCAAGGCATCCTGGACCAAATCTGTACCCAAAAATCGGGCCTCGCCCGGCTCAAACCATCCCACTGGAGACCGACACCGTCTACCATATAAGGCCTCATACGGCTCCATCTGAATGCTCGACCGGTAGCTGTTATTATAAGCAAACTCTACAAGTGGCAATATCGGTCCCATGACCCTCCAAAATCCATGACACAGGCACGGAACATATCCTCAATAATCTGAATCATGCGCTCGGACTGCCCGTCCGTCTAAGGGTGAAAATACTCAACTCTACCCTGGTGCCTAGCTCCTTCTTAACGGCTTTCCAGAATCGTGAAGTGAAATGTGTACCTTTGTCTGAAATGATAGATACTGGAATACCGTGGAGGCGAACAATCTCCCTGATATAAATGTATGCCAACCTCTCGGCGGAGTATGTAGTCAACGCTGGAATTAAATGGGCCGACTTGGTCAGCCAGTCCACAATCACCCAAATAACATCAAAGTTTATCAAGGTCCAAGGAAGTCCAACCACAAAGTCCATGGTGATCTGCTCCCACTTCCACTCTGGAAGCTCAATCTGCTGAAGTAACCCTCCTGGTCTCTGATGCTTATATTTGACTTGTTGACAATTGAGACACTTGGCCACAAACTTCACTATATCCTTTTTCATCCTTCTTCACCAATAGTGATGTCTCAGATCCTGGTACATCTTCGCGGTACCCGGATGAATGGAATACCTCGAGCTATGGGCCTCCTCAAGAATCAACTCCCGAAGACCATCCACATTGGGCACACAGACCCGACCATGCATCCTTATCACACCATCATCTCCTATAGTCATATCCCTAGTTTCACCTCGTCGAACCCTGTCCTGAAGAACCAGAAGGTGGGGATCATCATACTGGCGCTCTCGAATGCGGTCATAAAGAGAAGACCGAGCCACCACACAAGCTAAAACCCGACAATGATCTGAAAGATTCAATCTCACGAACTGGCTGGCTAAGGACTGAACATCCAAGTCTAAGGGCCTCTCAACTGCCGGAAGATATGCCAAACTCCCCAAATTCTCCGCCTGGCGACTCAAGGCTTCGGCCACCACATTGGCCTTCCCCGGGTGGTATAATATAGTGATGTCATAGTCCTTTACTAACTTCAACAATCTCCACTGGCGCAAATTGAGGTCCTTCTGCCTGAACAAGTGCTGCAAACTCCGGAGATCCGTAAAAATCTCACATGGAACACCGTACAAATAATGACGCTAGATCTTCAGGGCGTGAACAACTGCTGCTAACTCGTGGTCATAAACCAGATAATTCTTCTCATGAACCTTCAACTGTCTGAACGTGTAGGCAATCACCTTACCGTCCTGCATCAATACTTCTCCAAGGCAAATCCTCGAGGCATCACGATAGATAGTGTAGGACCCCGAACGTGTAGGCAACACTAATACTGAGGCCAAAGTCAAAGTTGTCTTGAGCTTCTGAAAGCTATCCTCACACTCCTTGGTCCACCTGAACGGAGCACCCTTCTGGGTCAGTCTGGTCATAGGTGCTGCAATAGATGAAAATCCCTCTACAAAGCGACAGTAGTACCCTGCCAAACCAAGAAAACTGCGGATCTCCGTAGCTGATGACGGTCTAGGCCAACTCTGCAACGCCTCCACCTTCTTCGGATCTACCTTGATCCCATCACAAGACTATGTGGCCCAAGAATGCCACTGAATCAAGCCAGAACTCACACTTAGAGAATTTTGCATACAATCTCTTATCCCTCAAAGTCTGAAGCATGGTCCTCAGGTGTTGCTCATGATCTTCCCGTGATCGGGAATACACCAGAATGTCGTCAATAAACACAATGACGAAGGAATCAAGGCAAGGCCAGAACACACTGTGCATCAAATGCATAAAGGCTACTGGGGCATTGGTCAACCCAAATGACATGACAAGAAACTCATAGTGACCATATCTGGTCCTGAAGGCAGTCTTCGGGATGTCCGACTCCCGAATCTTCAGCTGATGATAGCCAGATCGCAATTGAATCTTGGAGAATACTCTGGAACCCTGTAGCTGGTCGAATAAATCATCAATGCGAGGCAAAGGATACCTGTTCTTCACTGTAACCTTGTTCAGCTGCCGATAATCAATACACATATGCATAGAACCATCATTTTTCTTCACAAATAATACCGGAGCCCCCCAAGGTGATACACTGGGTCTGATGAAACCCTTATCAAGAAACTCATGTAACTGCTCCTTCAACTCCTTCAACTCAGGAGGATCCATACGGTAAGGAGGAATAGAAATGAGCTGAGTGCCCGGCAACAAATCAATGCCGAAGTCAATATCTCTGTCGGGCGGCATACTTGGAAGATCAGCTGGGAATACATCAAGAAAGTCCCTCACTTCTGGGACTAACTCAACTGGAGGAGTATCAACACTGCCACCTCTCACATAGGCCAAATACGCATCACACCCCTTCTCAACCATCCGCTGAGCCTTAAGAAATGAAATGACCCCGCGAGGAGTATACTCTAAGGTACCTCTCCACTCTAGTCTCGGCAAACCTGGCATAGCCAACGTCACAATCTTAGTGTGACAATGAAGAATAGCATAATGGGGCGACAACCAGTCCATCCCCAAGATAACATCGAAATCTACTATGATGAGTAATAATAAATCATCCCTGGTCTCAAAACCACTAAGAGTAATCAAAGATGACCGATATACGCTGTCCAACATTAGAGAGTCTCCCACAGGAGTAGATACATAAACATGAGAACTCAAAGAATCCCGAGATATCCCCAAATGTGGAGCAAAATAAGAGGACACATATGAATACGTAGAGCCTGGATCAAATAATACTGATGCATCCCTATGGCAGACAGGGAAAATACCTGTGATGACTATGTCTAAAGAAACAACCTCGGAACGGGCTGGAATGTCATAGTATCTGGCCTGGCCTCCCCCTCTAGGGCTACCTCTACCTCCCCGGCCTCCACCTCGAGCTAACTAAGGAGGTGGAGTGGCAACTGGGGCTGGAAAAATAGCCGGAGGGCCCGACGGAGCATGTGGAGGCTGATAAGACTGTGGAGGTGCACCCCTCCTGGCCCTGGGGTAATCTCTAATCACGTGAAGAGTGTCACCACACTCAAAACAACCCCTCGGAAGACGCTGTGTCTGAGTCTGAATAGGAGCTGGCCTATTAGGCTGGCCGGTAATAGCACCTCGAACTGGAGGCACACTGGATACTGGCGGTGCATAATAGAACTCCTGAGGTCTAGGAGGAGATGGAATACCGCTGGCTGCTGGAAGGGCTGAATGAACAGGGTGACCCACAAAGCCCCTACTGTAACGTGCTGCTGGTGCACGAGCTCCTGAAAAATTGCCAGTCTCTCGAGACCTCTTGGCCTCTCTATCCTCTCTGTCCCGGACGAACATGCTCTCTACTCTCCTAGCAATACTCACTGCCTGCTGGTAAGTGATATCCATATCACACTCTCTGGCCATACTGGTCCGAATACTAGGGTGCAGTTCCTCAATGAAGCGGCGAACCCGCTCTCTGACTATGGAAACCAAGGTTGGTGCATGCCGAGCTAACTCAGTGAAATAGATTGCATACTCCGACAAAGTCATAGAACCCTGACGCAACTGCTCGAACTCCACGCGCCAAGTATCCTTGAGGCTCTGAGGGACATACTCTCGTAAAAACATCTCTAAAAATTGAGTCAAAGTGAGTGAGGCTGCCTCGTCCGGACTACTCAGCTCATAGGCCCGCCACCACTGATATGACGCTCCCCTCAGCTGGAAAACGGTGAAAGAAACCCCACTGGTCTCCACAATTCCCATAGTGCGGAGAATACGATGACATTCCACAAGAAAACCCAGAGCGTTATCTGAAGCTAGTCCGCTGAAAATAGGTGGGTGGTACTTCTTGTACCTCTCAATTCTGAGTTGCTCTGCCTCAGAAGCAGCTACCCTGGTCCCATGCTATACCGGAGCCACTGGGGGCATAGGAATATACTCCGAGGACTGATCAACATGGCCCCTCTGCTCAGGAGTGCAGGCTGCGGGAGTCTGTGCCCCTCCCCCGACCTGAGATGTAGCGGGAGCTATCGGAAGTAGTCCAGCCTGAGCTAGAGTGATGAACATGCTCATGAACTGAGCTAAAGTCTCCTGTAAGGCTGGAACAGCAATAGGGACCTCCCGTGCCGGCTCTCCAGTTGGGGCTGTTATAAGCTCCTCTGTCGCTGCCCTCGCCAGTGCTCAGGCTGCACCGTGTGGTCGTCCTCTACCCTGACCCCGGCCTCTGGAGTCTCTGACATGGGGCTCGGGTGCGTGGTCGTCGATCCTCCTAGTACGAGTCCTCACCATCTGTGGGAAAGAATAGAATAGAATTTTAGAATTTTTGATGTCAATAACTCGCACGACAAGGAAATCAAAGAAATATGATTGTTCTTAACAGTTACATAACCCCCCGAACATAGATACGGACGTCTCCGTACCAATCCGCGAGACCCTAATAAACCGGCTTGTGACTTGTGACTCCTATAAACCTAGATGCTCTGATACCAACTTGTCACGACCCAATTTACCCTCCGAAAGGTATCGTGACGGCACCTAGTCTCTATGACTAGGTAAGCCTAATTGCGGATAAGATATTAAATAAAAACAATAAAATAAAGACGAAATAAAGTAAATCTACTAATGAAACATCGCCACTCGGCACGTACAAAATACAACTTCCCAAAACCCGGAATATCACAACAATCACAAGCTTCTAACACTACTGGAGCTCTAACAAAAACTGGAAAAGTACATAAGAACGTCTCTACAAGATAAAATGGAAGGAGACTCGGAGGATTCTGCGGACATGACATAAATACCTTGCAGTCTCCTGGAATCAGCAGCAACGACTAACCAAGAGGATGATAGCTCGTACCTGGATATGCACACGAAAAATATGTGCAGGAAAGGGCATGAGTACACCACATTTAGTACCCAGTAAGTGCCAAGCCTAACCCCGGTTAAGTAGTGACGAGGTCAGGTTAAGGCTCTACTGGATTTCTAAATAAGTCAGTTTAAAACAGTTCAAAAGATAGATAATGTCTACAATAAACAATTTGAGAAAAACAATATAAATTTACAGTAAGAAAATCCTCAGCTCAACATAATATATATATTACAAATTAGAATCTCCCGGGACACCACCCCGTAGTTCCAAATGATTATGCAGTACAGGGGGAAAGCTCACGGAATACGTCCGTAGTCTCAATTTAAATATGCAATACAGAGGAAAAACTCCCAGAATACGTCCATAGTCCCAATTTAAATATGCAGTACAGGGGGAAAGCTACCGGAATACGTCCGTAGTCCCAATTTAAATATGCAGTACATGGGAAAAACTCCCGGAATACGTCTGTAGTCCCAATTTAAATATGCAGTACAGGGGGAAAGCTCCCGGATCATGTACGTAGTCCCAATTTAAATATGAATGTGAATGAATGTCGGATAAGGTTTATTTAAACAGTTCAGGAGATAAGTCATAGGCAAGACACAGGATAAGACTAACTAAACATGGTGCACATAGTATCAAATAGGAAATTTAGGTAAAACAGGTAAACATGCTCCTTCCTAATCTAAACTACACGATTAGCACAATAAACAGTGAAATAAGAGTGAAATGATTTATGGCATGGAAGGAAAAATGAAATTTTAGCAACAATGGCCCGTGCACGCACTCGTCACCTCACGTATACGAAACCCATACAACAAATAATATAAAAACAACCTAAGGGGAAATCCCCAACACAGAGTTAGGCAAGCCACTTACCACGACTGCTCTACTTAACTCAAAACCACGCTCTTGCCACGAGTAACCGACTCCGAATGGCCCAAATCTATTCAATTCAATTGCATAATGTAAATATCATTGTAAGAAATCGATCTAGCTAATTAGTTCAAGGCTAATACGCACAATTTAGAAAATTGCCCAAAAAGTCCCCCGGGCCCACGTCTCAGAATCGAGTAAAATTTATAAATTTAGAACACCCATTCACTCACGAACTCACTCGAACAAGAATCATCGAAAACCGACATCAAAATCTTATTAAATTCTCGGATTTCTATTTCGGGAACCTTCCTCCCATTTTCATGATTTTCACCCAAATTCATCGATTGCATGGAAGAAATTGCTACAGATTAATGATATACAAGTGAAATAAAGTTAGGAATTGTTACCTATGAATCTTCTCCTGAAAACCCACTCAAAATCGCCTAATCCCGAGCTCCAAATCTTTTTTAGAAGATATGAATTTCAAGCCCTCGAATTTGGTATAAACTGCCCAACGATCCCGCACCTGCGCCCCCTTGGACCGCACTTCGGTCCCGCACCTGCGGAAATACATCGCAGGTGCGAAAAATCCTTAAGTGGGTTGGAACCGCACTTGCGGTCACTGGGCTGCATTTGTGGCTCCGCATATGCAGAACTCTTGTCGCACCTGCGATCCTGGCTGACCCAGGCCAATTCCACATCTGTGATGGTCCCCTCCGCACCTGCGTGTCAGCACCTGCGGCTCCCCTTCCGCAGGTGGGAAACACCAGCACCAACAATGCTTCAGTTGGTTTTAAGTTCAAAACCCATCCCGTTGAACATCTGAAACATCTCCGAGGCCCCCGGTACCTCAACCAAACTTACCAATCAGTCCTAATAACTTATCCAAACTTAGTCGAGCCTTGAAAACACATCACATAACATCAAAATCACCAATTATACATGGATTCAAGCCTAAGAACTTATGAAATTTCCAAAATCTACAACTGATGCCGAAACACGTGAAAACTGGTCCGAATGACCTCAAATTTTACACACAGGTCATAAATGACACTACGGACCTACAACCACTCTCGGAATTCCATTCCAAGACCGATATAAAATTTTAACCTATCGACCGAAATCGCCCAAATTCTAACGTTCGCTAGTTCAATCCTCAATCTACTACAGATCTCGAAAACACATTCCGGACACGCCCCTAACTCCGAAATCACCCAACGGAGCTAACCGAGTCGACAAAATCCCATTCCGGACCCGTCTTCCCACAGTTCGAACTACGGTCTGATTTCTAAAGCTTAAACTAATATATATGGACTATGTGTCCAAAAAATCTCCGAAATTCACGACTAATCATTCTGACAAGTCCCAAAAGCAGAAATAAACACGAGGAAGGTATTTATTAGGGGAAAAGGGCGCTAACTCTTAAAACGACCGACCGGGTCGTTACAATTGGTGTCAAGGCCCAAAATCTATTAAGGTCGTGATGGCACCGTACACCATCGTCAGGCAAGCCAATCATTAATAAGTTGAAATAAATTCCCATTTTAACATTTTTTGAAATCATTACCTTTAACTTATTACAAAATAACTAAACAAAATTCGTTAAGTAAATACGACAGTTTAATATTCCATTTCTTTATAAAATAAATCCCATACACATCCTAGAACCCGGTGTCACAAGTGCATGGGCAACTTCTAAGAATTTATACAATCATTACAAAGCTTGTCCGAGATACAAATTGGACAATGGAATTTAAAACAAAATGAATACAATACGAGGGAGACTCTGTCAGCTGCGGATTGCCTCCGGATGATACAGCTCGCCTAAGTCTCCAAACTATCCACATCGCTGTGAAAGTACCTGTGCAATAAAAATGCACAACAAGTGTAGCATGAGTACGAAAACAACGTGTACTCAGTAAGTATCCCGCCTAACCTCAGAGAGGTAGTGACGAGAGGTCGATTTGACACTTGCTAAAGGTCAATCTAGTATAATCAAGTGAGACACTAAGCATGAATGTCATAGGCAATTTATTTAAATATCAGGGATAAGGAAATATCAGTTCTTCTTATATTTAACACTTTAACACCTTTGTCATTTCAATTGACAATTTAAATAATAATTAGGGATGAGAACATCAGACTTATTTCACATTTTTCACATAAATTCTTCTTCTTTTTAACTGGAAATTAAGAATTTCCTTAGGCCTATAAACATGTATAAATCACAGGAAATACGCAGCAATATCATGCGCAAGAAATGCCGAGGGTCGAACGACGTGGACCAACAATAATAAAATGTGCATTGTCGAAGGGTCGAACAGCTCGAACCATAGATGCATCTATTTTTCCCCGCTCGCGAATCGATCATACGACGTGGTCAACATAAAAATAATAAGGCTAGCCTGCTCGCGAATCATACCTGCGACTCAGGTACAAGTATGTACACATATTAACATAATAAATCCGCATTTTTATCAAGAAAGCAGTTACGCAAGAAAGTGGTAAAATTCTTCTTAAAGGAACATGAAAAATAGCTTTTAAATATTTATTTTGAAACTCGTTTGCCAAGTTTAATAATATTCGATAATATAACCTTATCAGGTATACAATTATCCACGGAGGAAATCAATTCTCTTTCTAGATGATTAAGAAAATGAACTCTAGTCTCCTTAAACATTCAATTACTATTTCTATCATATTAGCGGTCTAATATTACTAGCAAGATCACAAGTACAATAGTAAGGCATGCTTGTGGGTCCTAGACTACCCGAACATAAGCATATTAGTAGCTACACACGGACTCCCGACACCTCGTGCGTATGTAGCCCCCGAAGATAATAGCACATATTTAATAGTTCACCTAGGGGGACAATTCCCCCTCACAAAGTTATAAAGGAGACTTACCTCGCTCCGAAATCCCATAGCCGGCTTCCAAGCCCTTCCGATGACTCCAATGGATGCACAACGCCGCAAAACTACCAAATAATGGGCAAAGCAATGAAAATTCATTCTAATACTTATAACAAATACAAATTATATACTTTCCCAACTCCGCTCAGTGAATTGACCGAAATTCCCTCGGGCCCACGTGCCCGGAATCCGAAATTTCTCGAAGATATACCCTACCTATAGTCTTACTAACTCAAATATACCATTTACTCTATATTCCATGCTCAAATTCGTGGCTAAAAATCCAAATACAAATTTCTAGGTTTTCTTCAAGATTTCCCAATTTCCTACTAATTTCTATGTCCAATCCCATGCATAAACCTTGTATTTAACTTAAAAGCATGAAGAAATTACTTACCTAGTAATGCATGATGAAATCCCTCTTGATGTTCCCCTAAAATCGCCCCATCCATGAGAAATATGAGAGAAATGGCCAACAAATCTCGGTTTTAAAACATTCTTCCCAGGACATTTTTCGCACCTGCGATAAACTCTTCGCACCTGCGCTTCCGCAGGTGCGCCCAAGAGCCCGCACCTACGACTTCCTTCTCCTCTAGCCGGATCCGCACCTGCGACCCATTGTCCGCATCTGCGCCTTCGCAGGTGCGGAAATTTCATCGCACCTGCACTCCCAGCCAAGCCAGCAAATCTTCGCACCTGCGGCCAAATCCTCGCAGGTGCGGTCACACCAGATACCAGCAGCCCAGCTCCTCTTCTAACTTCAAATTTGATCCGTTAACCATCCGGAATCCACCCGAGGCCCCCGGGACCGCTCCAATTACACCAACCTGTTCCAACACATAATGCGGACTTGCTCGAGGCCTCAAATCACATCAAACAATGCCAATATCACGAATCTCACTAAAACTCAAACTTTATGAACTTGAAATTTCAAACTTCCACCTCTGATGCCGAATCTTATCAAATCAGGTCCGGTTGACCCCAAATTTTGCACACAAGTCATATTCGACATTACAGACCTTCTCCAACTTTCAGAATCGCATTCTGACCCCGATATCAAAATTTCCACTTCCGGTCAGATTTCTCAAAAACCTTCAAATTTCTATCTTTAGACAAATGATTTCAAAATGACCTACGAACATCCAAATTCACTTCCGATCGCGCTCCCAATTCCAGAATCACCATACGGAGCTATTCCCAGGCTCGGAATCCCAAACGGACATCAATATCACTGAAATGCGCTTCAAGCCAAACTTAGAAAATTTCTTCAAAATACCGACTTCCACAATATACGCCGAAACACTCCCGGGTTATCCAAAGCCCGATCCAGACAAACGCCCAAGTCCGAAATCATCATACAAATGTACAGGAACCTTCAAATCCAGATTTGGAGGTCGTTTACTCAAAATTCCAATCTTCGTCAATTTCTCTAACTTAAGGCTTCTGAAATGAGAATTTTCTTTCCAATTTGACTCTGAACTTCCCGAAATTTAACTCCGACCATGCCTATGAGTCATAATACCTGAAATGGAGCTGCTCATGACTTCAAACCGCTGAACGACGCGCTAGAGCTCAAAATGACCGGTCGGGTCATTACATTCTCCCCCACTTAAACAGACGTTCGTCCTCGAATGTGCTAAGAACTGCTCTGGAATTATCTGACATCACTGCTTAACACCTCGTGCACCTGCCCGTGCTACCACAACCCAGTTGAGTACATTAGCTTGATCAAATCTGAAGATTTCTTCTTTTACCCATATAATAAGCTCAGAATCCAGTTCCAACACCTGAAATTTTCTCTGGCAGGCCTAGTTCCAATATATAAACACCGTATCAACTACCACACGACATACCAGAACATGACTGCATACCCTTGCTGAATTAGCACCATGCACTGCATAATTCATCATCTGACCACAATGACACTCCCTGAACCTTAATAGCCAAAATTCCACGAATCTAATGCTCGCACCTCATGATATATATACATATCCTGCTATAATGCTGACGATACCACCACAACGGAGGAGATGTGTAGAAATTCATAATCAACTGCCGAGTTAACAAATCATTGAATATCTCTTCTTGACTGGAATCATCACCTCATTATGAACCAAATGATGGTATTTGTCCTTTAATATATTCCGCATAATCTTATCGCGCTGATCCCTGATCCAATAATCTCGTCTCACCCAGTATGAACTGTTCAGACAACAAATCACCCCAAACATGACCAACGGTCTCACATGATGCCACATCGCACCAATATGTCATAAATCGAACATGATAAATAAGAAATGACTCAGGAAGGGACTACTCAACTCACGCAACTAATATGAACTTTCCTCAGAAAATAGGAAGTAAAACATAAGAAAAATAAATATAGTAACCTTACTCATCATCACACTGTTGCGGCGTGCAACCCGATCCAAATAACATACCCGTGGCGACATGCCATCCGATCCACACATAAAATTCACATAAGGAAATATATACGGAGCTGAATTACTCACTATTGCAAATTACTGAATATCGGTCACAAGCACGCTAAGTGCATAACACCATCCTGGGGAGACTGATAAAGCCATATGCTACAAAAGCCAAGCACAACTGAGGTGCGATATATATATATATATATATATATATATATATATATATGTACTTTGAATCTCAAGAGCTGTCCTGCTCACATAACATCATCACTACGCGGAGATCTCAACACATAAGAAATTATCAAGCCGTTTCACAACTCACATGGCACAATCATATTGTCACATGAATTTGACGAAGACAGAACAACATCTGCTATTCTAATACCTTTCCATGAAGAGCGCTCTACTGAAATAAACATGCCTGGCTCATACGGAGCCCATAATCATATTTAAATCCATCCGCAAACATCGAGTCTACCTTGCTCGCACCAAACTAAGCTAATAGCTTTACCTGGGTCCATATTAACCCACTTTCTCTCATAATACGCGAGAACAACCATCATAGCCGGGACAAACACCCCACAATCCACAACCAAATGAACTGAACGCCTTCCGGGCATAAATTCTCAAATAAGCAATATTGCACTTCTTTATAATCAGTCCAAATATTCAATCCATTAAGTGACTACATGTCACACTTATGCAATCTTCTCGTGGTTACGCTCCCACGACCTTACACACCAAGTAACAAGTCTGCACACCCGCATCACTGACCACACTAAGACNCCAAATCACTTTTTCTTGCTCATACGAGCTCACGACATCCTTGTTAACACCGAACCGCAATCTCGATTCTTACTCCCAGTTACATATTGCTTACCGCACCTAACATGCCAATATGAGATAGAGCAAGAATTCCATCATAACTTTTGAACCACTAATAGGATGAACACTTCATCATATAGAAACCTTTTACTTAACTCAATTCAATAGTACCATCTCAACACACGAGTGAATTATCACAATCACCCAACATGCAAATCCTTCAGTAGTAGTCTATACCACCATAACCCTTCCGGGATCTGCCTATACCTGATAGGCCATAGCACTATAATGCTCCCACATGAAATCTATTACGACGGCCGAAAAATCCCGCACACACCAGCACAAACAACATGCATAACTTAATCACATCGAATGAACTGATCACTGCCGTAAATGTGCCATTTCAACCATGGCTAATCAACATATCTTCTTTTAATCATCTTCAGTTGCCTCAGGAATAATAGTAACTTCCTTCAGCTCATCGAAAACTCAACCCTCACTCATCTCGAGTGACCTTGATTCACGAGACCATGCTGCCTAAATTCTGCAACCCGTCTTATACCCTCATGATAATCTTTCTACAACCTAGAGTTTATTTCTCTCACTCCTCCAATAATACCATGCATGCTGAAAATAACATAGAACACTCCAACCATTTTCCCTTTATTTGAAATTACGCTGCAAAAGCTCAATTCTTGATCATACGGTTGCCTTTAACCCTTAAACGCCACATTCTTAACTTTGAATTCACTAGGACCGCTATTGAGATTCACCCACTCCGACTGGTCCTAAATACAATCAACGTCAAGGCTCTCCTAGCACATGAAAACCTTTTTCAATGAAACACGTGACTGAGTCACTACCCTTACAACTCGCCTATGCCTTAAGCATAAATTCTGAATCTTTCAAAGCCTAACCCTGGTCCAACAAGGCCAACTTTTGCACACATATATCAAATCCCACACACGATCACCATTTTACTCCTTTCCTCTTAGCTGAAATAACTTGCCAACACCCCGACAATCCACAACCCTATGATAACACAATCCTGCAATCCAACTGAAGGTGGTGGGACTCCCCCACTTAGCCCGAAGCTACTCCTTGAACCACTCTAGACCCTACCGAGATCCTTTCTCCTTTGTTAACATGATCTTGCTCAACCAATCCGTCCAATTCTTCCAAATTATCTTGTTAGCACTCCCTAAATACTCAAATTCTCTAGCATCATTCATACATTTTTCCTCATACCGAATAGCCACTAGAACCCCTCACAGAGACTTTCCAACCACACAACGGCTAACCTACTCACAGGAGATAATCCACCTGTGGAAATCACCAGCTGACACCTTCCAACGACGCCGTACTGCACACTCTCTACAACACTAATATCCCATCCTAAGCCTGTTCTCATTCACCAACTTTACCAGTCCGTCGGCTCCTCATGGACATCTACTATATGCGCTACAACATCTTCAGATTCACCGCCACATTGCGTCCTTCTTCATTCCTAACGACTCCTCCCTGTTGTACCCAACCTTTTGCTGAAATAACCCACATTTCAACTTAAGCTCGTAGACCCAATCACCATCCACTAAAACTCCCAAACCTTCCCTCAAGGTAGGCAACTATCTTACCACTGAACTCTTGTGCTACGCTGCCACTCTCCCCCTTGTTAATCTCATTCCTCTAAACAACTGCCTGATTTTTGTTCCTTACACCTGGCCTCTTAGAAAAGGGAACCACCGCCTAGCACTTCTCACATCTTCCTTCATCGTATGCTGCCCAATTGTTGCCTTAATTCAATATCATTCTCTATAGCTCTTAATCCAACAGTTCTCCATGACTTCAAACTCTCCAAAGATCATTTATCTCGAGCTGCCTTCATTAGAATTAACTATTCAGTCTTGAACCACCACACACCACGATCTCTAACAACCGCTTCTTCAATACTACTTCACAACACTCTGTCCTAATGCAACCGAAGAAACCATAAGACTGACAGACTTAAGACATTCCATTCGATCAATGACGACGATTTCACATCACAGGTGAATATCCCACCTTACTTGAAAACACCAAGTCTTACTGCTTTATCAATCCAAAACCTGACCATTTATAGTCCAAATGCCTTTCCTCTGCCGGAACTAAAATGCTGCAATCTCGAAATCACGCCCTGAGAAGACCTCCCTTCAAGCCATTCATCACCCTCAACATATGGGCAAACATCCTATCATCATATCGACATCGCGCGATAACCAATGGTAAGCATCATCACTACCTGAGCATAGCCTTAAGGCTCTCAAAAACACAGATACTGAGATGAAACAACATATTATCCTTCTGCAGGGCCACAACAATAGCCCTCACCAATTACACATGGAAAACATCTCGCATCATATCCGTAGCACCATTTCAATTCCTCAAATTCCCGATTCATAGCAAGCGCTTCGCGATGAGTAAGATTGAGTAGGAATAAGCATAGGCATAAGCCTTAAAGGAATCAAATCACACGATGAGGAATCAAGAAGGGAAGTACTCCTAACATCCCTGTAGCCTCTCAAAGATAAGTACAGATGTATCCGTCCAGATCCACAGGAATCTACTAGACTTACTCATGACTCGTGAGACCTAAGGGAACCTAGTGCTTTGATACCATGTTGTCACGGCCCAAAATCTATTAAGGTCGTGATGGCGCTGGACACCATCGTTAGGCAAGCCAATCATTAATTCGTTGAAATAAATTCTTTTTTTAACATTTTTAAAATCATTACCTTTAACTTATTACGAAATAACTAAACAAAATTCGTTAAGTAAATACGATAGTTTAATATTGTCACACCTCCCTTTTCACCGGTAAGGGTAATAAGAGAGTTTTTCCACTTTAAGTGACATAATCAAAAATGGGATTATTTATTTATTTAGAGTCGCCACTTGGGATAATTATATGGTGTCCCAAGTCACCGGTTTAAATCCCAAATTGAGGAAATTTGACTCTGTTTAAATTGTCTGCGAACTAGAAATCCGGGTAAGGAATTCTGTTAACCCGGGAGAAGGTGTTAGGCACTCCCGAATTCCGTGGTTCTAGCACGGTCGCTTAATGATTAAACTTGGCCTAAATTGTTTAATTACTCACTTTTAGGATCTATATATATTTGTATTTTTAACGTTTCTTATTATTCGATTGTCTAAATAATTACCTCAATACGAGTCACGCGTACGTATACTCGTTTAGTTTGACGTGTCGAGAATCATGTCACGCGTATGATGCGAGACTAAATTGCATAGTTTAAAATGTGATATACCTTACATTTTATACGCATTAATGATAAAATACACTTGTTATGCGCTTAATGGAGTTTATTTCATGTGTGGGTGAAGTGGAGATGGAAACGGAGCTAAAGGGATGCA
>ML381973.1:0-46656 GCA_005239525.1 Nicotiana knightiana
ACATTTTGCACCCTAATGAACCAGGTCTTCCGAGAGTATATTGATGAATTCGTGGTGGTCTATGTGGATGATATCGTGGTCTACAGCCAGACACTGGAAGAATATTTGGAGCACTTGCGGAAGGTCCTAGCCCGGCTGCGAGAGCATGAGTTGTATGCTAAGTTATCCAAGTGCTCATTTGCTCAAAAACAGATCGACTTCCTCGGACATGTCGTTGAGGAAGGGCGTATCAAGATGGACCAGNTATCCATGCTTTGAGGGCATTCCTTGGGTTATGTAATTTCTATCGGCGTTTTGTGAAGAACTACTCTCTCATCACAGTACCATTAACAGAACTCCTCAAGAAGGTCACGCCTTGGGATTGGGGTCCTAGGCGAGTGGAGGCCTTCAATGCACTAAAAGCGGCTATGTCTAGTAGCCCTGTCTTGGCCCTTCCTGACTTGGCCAAGCCCTTTGAGGTACAAACAGATGCTTCCGACTATGCTCTTGGCGGGGTCTTACTACAAGACGGTCATCCCGTAGCTTACGAGAGCCGGAAGCTTAAGGATGCAGAGCGGCGCTACGCCGCCCATGAGAAAGAACTGTTGGCTGTCGTCCATTGCTTGCGCCTTTGGAGGCATTATCTGCTTGGATCACCGTTCGTGGTCAAGACCGACAACACAGCTGTCAGTCATTTCATGACCCAACCAAAACTGAACGGCCGACAGGCCCGATGGCAGGAACTCCTAGCAGAATTTAACTTCAACCTGGAGTACCGGAGCGGGAAGACTAACCAGGTGGCCGACGCACTCAGCCGCAGAGCAGACCTAGCATCGGTGTGCCTACTCGCCACCCTAAGGGGGAGCGAAGTAGCCACCACCATCAAGGACCAAATACAGGATCTAATCATCAAGGATCCCGCTGCACAGTATTTGGTTGATCTAGTAGGACAGGGCAAGACTCGCCAGTTCTACATGGAGGATGGTTTCCTGAAGGTGAAAGGAAACCGACTTTACATTCCAAAAGGAGGGGATCTGAGAAGAACTCTCTTGGTGGAATGTCATGACACTTTGTGGGCCGGCCATCCCGGCGAAGAACGCACCATGGCATTGCTTCGCCGTGCATATTATTGGCCCCAAATGGCCGACGATGTCGCGCAGTACGTGAGGACTTGTCTAGTATGCCAGAAGGACAAGTCCGACCGCTTGACACAAGCGGGACTCCTGGAACCCCTAGCTGTTCCAAAGAGACCTTGGGAAAGTGTGTCACTGGATTTCATCACCGGATTGCCCAAGGTTGGAGACCTCACAACTATCTTGGTTGTGGTCGATCGGTTTTCGAAGTATGCCACCTTCATTGCAGCACCTCAATACACATCAGCAGAGGATACAGCTCGACTCTTCTTCGCCCATGTCGTCAAATATTGGGGCCTGCCCAAAGACATTGTTAGCGATCGCGATTCACGGTTCACTAGCAACTTTTGGACCCAATTATTTAAGTGCCTCGGATCAAAATTGAGTCACAGCTCAAGTTTTCATCCACAATCCGATGGCCAGACGGAGCGGTTCAATGGCATGTTGGAGGAATATCTCCGCCATTTTGTTACCGGATCGCAGAAGAATTGGGTGAAGCTCCTGGATGTTGCCCAACTGTGTTTCAATTCACAAAAGAGCTCCAGTACAAACAAAAGCGCTTTTGAAATTGTTACCGGGCAACAACCGCTACTTCCACACACCGTGAATGCACCAAACATGGGGAAATCTCCTCGTGCTACTAGCTTCTCGACAGAATGGAAGCAGAATATGGAGATAGTGCGGAGCTATCTTGTTAGAGCCCAACAGAGGATGAAGAGGCATGCTGATCAGAATCGTCGCTTTGTTGAATACCAAGTGGGAGACAAAGTGATGGTCAGAATCCCAAAGCGGTACTTATTTGCAGGGGTCCATGACCCTCGCCTGTTGCAAAAATACATTGGACCTTTGTCCATTGAAAGACGCATTGGGAAAGTTGCATACCGGGTGGATACCCCAGCATGGTGGAAAATCCATCCCGTCTTCCATGTCAGCCTATTGAAACCATTCCGGGAAGACACGGAGGATCCTGCACGGAGCCAACTCACTATACCCGGTATTCGAGGCCCCGGCTCAACCGGGAAAAGGCGGGCTGAAGCTATTCTTGATGACCGGGTAATTCATGCCTCCAGGAAGGATCACCAAGAGTTCTTGGTAAAATGGCAAGGGTGTGATGCAGAGGAGAACACTTGGGAGAGGGGAACAAACCTCACAGCCTACAAGAGCCTCATTGAAGATTATTTGGCAAGTAGGGCGCCGAGGACGTCGCCAACTCAGGTGGGGGGGAATGTCATGGGCGGCTTTCCAACCATGCCCCATGACCCCTTGGACGCGCCCCGTGGCGTCCCAGCAAGCCTCTCAACGCCTAGCGCCACGGACGGCCCCGTGGTCTTGGCCGCGCCAAGTGACAAGCGCGCATGTGCCTCTGTCGCCCCCACCAATTTCCCTCGTGAGCGCCCAGCCACAAGCAGCTGACAACGGACCTGTTTCTACCCCTGTAGAAAACTAAGTCCTTTTTCCTGTATTATTAGAGTAGTTTTCATTCCATGTACTTTCATTATGTTTCTCTAGCATATTTTAGTCTATTCCTGTAACTAGGGTTTATTTTTTTTAAGCATTATTAGGGGGGATCAAGCAATCAAACATTTTCTAGCAAGCAATTCTCTGTACTGGTGTCTCTCCCCCTCGACACCGCATTGCTCTCTTTGTAACAGCTTTCATTAATTCAATCAGCTTTCATTCAATTCTCATTACTGTTCTCTCAAATTGTTGGCATTGGTTTTCCTGCACGGCACTGACAATCTTGTCTAGCGTGCAGCGGGGACCTCACTTGGCGGACGGCAACCACCTTGACATCGGTTGCTTAGCCTTACGTCGCCCTTCCAAAGAACCTCAGGAAGGCGCCGCGTAATAATTATGATGCTGCAAATTTTGGAAAGGAAAAAACTGCAGCGAGATAATATGACATATCTGCTATTAATTTGGAATCTTAATTAACTTTCTTACGGTTGTTTATCTAAAAAATGAGTAACAATTAAATTTGTGCGTGGTTTAAATAATATGTGGTTTAATTCAATACGAATAATTAAGAACAACATGTAAATGAGTTAAAGACAAAATAAATGATCAAATCAATTGCAATGTAGTGATCAAGCATAATCTTAGATTGGACGGTGGAATTCGTCCTCGATTGGACCCTCGGTACAAGCTCGGTCAGAGCGAAGGAAAGAACAAAATAAATAATGCCTTGAACAATAGCTAGAAGACTAAAGTAAAATTTTATTGCTTTGATTTTCGTGTCATAATGTGTCAGAATAAAGAAATCATTCCCCTTTATATAGTAGGAAAATTCCAGTCATAGTACAAGTCTAAATAAGGTAAAATCATCTTTTTCAAGTAAATGTTGATCTATAGTGATACTAAACGGATTCGCGCCGTAATATCCGGTTGAGGGCAAATATTACGCCCCTACTCGTCACGCATAACCGTTCACCGCATCTCCAGAAGCTATGCTTGGTCCGGGTCCGTCATTTCACCCAATCCGATCTCAGATACATCATTCATTCCTCCGAGGTTTTGATACGAGGGTTCCTAGGCCTCGATTACCCCCCCCCCCCCCCGATTTTATACGAACACAGATAGTCCCGTTGTTCCCGGAGAGTAGATTTATAGAAGCGAAGGGAAGCAATAAATTAAGGATTCTACTTTGTAGACTAGAGAGAACGGGTTCACTCTAGTACTCGACTTTGAAGTCGTATGGTATGCCCACAAGACTTCGGACAAGATTTTGTTCCACTTTCCTTTTGAATCGGTCAATCTCTTTTTCAAGTTTAGAATATAGTTTTGTTTGTCGATTCCATTTGTCTGTTACCACTATGATGGTAAGACGTTGATAATATCTACTTGATTTTGTGGTCTTTGAAAAATTTACTTACCTTGTTACCGATGAATTATTTTTTGTTGTCGCAAACGATCTTAGTCGGGATTCCAAATTGACATATTATGTGATCCTACATAAAGTCGATGACCTCTTTCTCCCAGACCTTCTCGAACACCTCGGCCTCGACCCTCTTGGAAAAATAATCGGTCATGAGTAGTTATTGGGATTTACCGGGCGCCCATGGCAGGGGACCGACGATATCCATTCCCCATTTTCAAAATGGCCATGGTGACAGGATCCGATGAAGCATCTCTCTTGGTTGATGAATCATGTGGGCGTGTCTTTGCCACTCGTTGCATTTCCATTTGCCACTCGTAACCGGCTCTGATTAACTTCGGAATAGGGGATTTAGCCCCCAAGTAGTTTCCGCAAGTGCCCTCGTGGACCTCTCTCATGGCGTATTTGGTCTCTCCCAGACCCAAGAACCTATCTAGTGGGCTGAAGAAGGATCTTCTGAACAATTTCCCTTCAATTAAGCTAAACCTGGTGGCTTTGGTGTGCAGGACATTCGATTCGTTGGGATCCGATGGCAATTTCCTGTCTTTAGGTAGTCTAATTTTTTGATTCTCCAATGCCAAGTCAAATTTGTCGAGTTTACTTCGGCGTGACCTTTTTCTACCATCGAGTTCATCATTTGTACCACTGCCCTCGATTCGAATTCATCAGAGTTGACAGATGATACCAAGTTGGCCAGTGCATCGGCCTCACTATTTTGATCTCGAGGTACGTGCTGCAAAGTCCATTCCATGAATTGGTTCAAGGGTCACATGCAATTTGTCTAAGTGCCTCTGCATCCATTCCTATTTTACTTTGAATGTTACGTTGACTTTGAATGTTACTTCAGCCCCGAGGCTCTTAGCCAATTCTAGACCTGCAATCATAGCTTCATACTCATTTTCATTGTTAGTCAATTTCACAGTTCTAATGGACTGTCTAATTACGCTACTCGCAGGTGGTTATAAGATGATACTGAGCCCAGACCCTTTTGTGTTGGAGGAACCGTCCGTGAATAGGGTCTAGATCCCCGAATTAGTCCCCCAAGTGAGCAGCAGTTCCCTTTCAACCTCGGGTATCAAGGACGGTATAAAGTCGGTCACAAAGTCTGCCAAAATCTGAGATTTTATGGTAGTCCGTGGTCTGTACGGCCCATTTGGCCTACCGGGCCCATTTGGCCAAAGTCTTCCAAAATCGTACTCTCTTATCTCTATGGCCCATTTGTCCAGCTGGTTTGAGATCTCGGGATTATGCATGATATTCCTTAGCGGGTAAGAGGTTACGACACATATGGGTGGAATTGAAAGTACAATTTTAATTTCCTAGAAGCGCTTAGTAAGGCGAGCGCTAATTTTTCTAGGTGAGGATACCTTGTTTTGGCATCCCCTAGGGTTTTACTAACATAATAAATAGGAAATTGTGTACCTTCTTCTTTCCGGACTAGGACACCACTTACTGCCACCTCGAAAACCGCCAAGTAGAGGTACAACTATTCGTTTGCCTTCAAAGTGTGCAGCAAATGGGGGCTCGATAGGTACCGCTTCAGTTCTTCCTAAGCTTGCTGACATTCCAGAGTTTAAGAAACATGTTCTTCTTTTCCAATAGTGAGAAGAAACAATGACTTTTATCCGATGATCTCGAGATGAACCGGCCCAATGCGGCTATACGCCCGGTCAGTCTTTGTACTGCCTTGACGTTGTCGACTACGGTAATGTCCTCTATCGCTTTTGTTTTGTTGGGGTTGATTTCTATCCCCCGATTTGATACCATGAATCCAAGAAACTTGTCGAGCTGACCCCAAATGAACACTTCTCCGGGTTTAGCGTCATGTTGTACTTCCTCAATATGCCGAAGGTCTCCTGCAAATGTTTCAAATGGTCCTCTGCTCGCAGGGACTTAACCAGCATATCGTCAATATAAACTTTCATTGATTTTCCTATTTGTTCCTCGAACATCTAGTTGACTAGTCGTTGGTATGTGTTACAGGCGTTCTTTGATCCAAACTGCATTACGTTATAGCAGTAGGTGCCAAATTTGGTTAAGAAAAAGTCTTTTCTTGATCATCAGGGTGCATTCGAATTTGGTTGTACCCAGAGTAGGCGTCGAGAAAACTTAGTGTCTCGTACCCGGCTATCGCGTCGATCATTCGATGGATTTTAGGCAACGGTAAAGAATCCTTCAGACATGTCTTGTTTAGATATTTATAATATACACACATCCTCAGTTTATTTCCTTTTTTTAGGTACTACCACTATGTTAGCTAACAAATCCTGGTATTTAACTTCCCGGATGGAACCTATTTTCAAAAGTTTGGATACCTCCTCCTTGATGAAAGTGTGTTTGATCTCGGACTGTAGCCTTCTCTTCTGCTTAACCGGATAGAACTTCGTGTCCAAGCTTAACCTGAGTGGATACCTCCGGTGGGATCCCTGTCATATCTAGATGGGACCAGGCAAAACAATCGGTGTTAGCTTTAAGAAAAACAATAAGTTTTTCCTGAGCTCGAGGGGTTAACCCCATACCCGGATATACCTTTCGGTTCGGTAGGTACTCAAT
The DNA here is from genome assembly GCA_005239525.1 of Nicotiana knightiana. Lineage (NCBI taxonomy): Eukaryota > Viridiplantae > Streptophyta > Magnoliopsida > Solanales > Solanaceae > Nicotiana > Nicotiana knightiana. Next base: position 6,541 of record ML381973.1, read on the forward strand.
CAATATAACTTGCTCGAACTCCTCGATCATTGATTTGGTGCATCGGTATCATCGGGTGCTATGAATGGTCTCGGGAATAATCGTCCTCGTCCTTCGTATCGTGCTCCTTCTGTCCTTCCAGCCTGGCTGAGGCCGGTGTCATTGATTGCTCATTAGTTTCTTTGTTTTGGGAGGATTCTATGTTTTTTGATGTTGAAATCACGGGCACCGGGACCACTTCATCGACATCGAACATTTTCCTTGGACCCTCCTATTCATCCTCGATTGGACCATCGGTGCAAGCTCGGTCACGAGTGAAGGAAAGACAAAAATGAATAATGCCTTGAAAAATAGCTAGAAGACTAAAGTAAGCTTTTTGTTTCTTTGATTTTTGTGTAACAATGTGTCAGAATAAACAAAACCTTCTCCTTTATATACTAGGGAAATTTCAGTCCTAGTACAAGTCTAAATAAGGTAAAAATCATCTTTTTTAGGTAAATGTTGATCTATAGTTAATACTAAACGGTATTCGTACCGTAATATCCGGTTGAGGGTGAATATTACGACCCCCTACTCGTCACGCATAACCGTTCACCACGTCCCCCGAGGTCCAGAAGTTATACTTGGTCCGGGTCCGTTATTTCACTAAGTCCGATCCCAGATATATCTTTCATTCCTCCCAGGTTTCTATACGAAAGGCCAGAGGCGGACTTTACGTTGTAGGTTGAGGGGTCACGGGACCCCGTTATTCTATATATGTATTTTACATATGTTTGTTCATACAACTGGGACCCCTTAAATATTTTCCTTGTGCCCCCAGACAGAGAAAGGGAGATGGAAGGAATGGTTATGGGGTCACACTTTGGATTCCTCCTTTTGCATGAGGACGTGGGTTCGAGACTTGCTCAAGCCTTTTTACCTTCCTATTCCCATTTTATACACTAATTCTCTTTCTATTTTGAATTAGTGTACTAAAGAACTTTTTTTTTTTTATATTTTGTTGAAGCTAATTATAGTTTACTATTACTTAATTAATTTTATTCTCTTCAAATTCCTCCCTTAAAATTAAAAAGCATCAAATTGCAACTTATTGCTCCATAAATAGAAAAATACAATTATTTTGCCACCACCTTCTTTTTTTTAAGAAGAAGGATGTGGCATTATTTATTACTTTTATATTTTATTGAATTCAAATGTAGTTAGTATTCATGCATAATAGTCAAGTTAATTAATTTTATTCTTTTTCAAACTCCTCCCTTAAAATTAAAAGCTTCAAATAACAAATTATCGCTCCACAAATAGAAAAATACAGATCATTCTGCCACAACTTTCTTTAACAATCACTTTGACATGGTAGCGGATATCCGTAAACTCCGACTCGGCAATTGAAACTAAGAGTTTGAGACTCCTTTTTAGTTCTTTGACTATTGATATGCCCTTAATCTTGATTTCTTTCGTTAATTTTTGAAGTTTGAACACCCTTTTGAGCACTGACCCTTTTTTTATTTGAGAAAAAAATCAAAAATTTAAAGCTTGAAACAGGTTTAAATCAAACACTTTTACTTCCCGTAGCACTCATTTTGCGAAAAAATCTCCCCCTTTCAGTGCTTTCTGCTTTTTAGAATTTTTTTTTGTTTATACTTGGATGATCAGTCATCATACTTGTTAAGATTTCAAAGAGTTGCACATTAAATTTTATTGCTAGTAATTAGCATATAATTGTGCCCCTGTTGTGCTAAAATCCTGGGTCCGCCTCTGCGAGGGGCTCCTAGGCCTCGATTATAATCACGCCGAGCCGTGCTTCCCCTTTGTTCCCTCATTGGGGGATCGGGGAAAATCTTGCCCCCGATTTTACCCGTACAATATCTTTAATCTAAGGTTTAAGAAAAATAAAAAAAACTCGTATGAATGAGCAAGTTCATGTCCTCTATCATGTCTCCCTAAATTCCATAGCCCCACTAACCGCCAGAATACCTTTCATTTGCATTATATTGTTCGACGTACTCCAAGCTACGCAAATTGATATATGACTTTGGCTGGTTTCTTTTTTTTTTTTCTTGGTTGGAAAAGGAGAACTTTTATATAAAATAGAAGGCATATAGGGGGCGGGGGCTCATCTGGCACCCCCGATACAGAGTTGTAAGAAATGAGGCAAATTTTCCTCTATTTCTAACAGTTAAATTGGCGTAGTAAAAAAATGGTCAATTGAAGTGATTGAACACTTTTGACCGAACTTATCACTAAAATACAGATGTTTTAAGGACTCCTAATAAAATATTTCCTTCCATCAAGGAAACCACCGAATATATTTTGCATATATAATCATATATTTATACGTGACTTAATAGTCAATACAAATGGTTTACTCTTAAAATTGGATAACAGTTAAATTTATAAATGGTTTTATGGATACGTGATTTCACTTGTCAATAATTGAGAATATGAGAATTAATGTTAGAAATTGACTGTAAAATAAAGCAAATCAGTATAAAGTGCAACTTGGCCCTCGAGCTCGATCGCCCTCGAACTGACTGAGTATATAATTGAGAAATATGAACTGAACAGAAGAATAAGAGAGCTTAAGAGAGAAAAAATATATTATATTGCTTTGTTATGCGTGAATGCGATGCTTACAAATGATTAGAACCCCCATTTATATAGTAGGAGAATTATAGTTATGGTATAATTCTAAATACAGAAAGAAATCTCTTGATTGGCTAAATAGTCGTTATTTATTTGATTCATGCCGAGATTTTTGCCACGATCCTTGCACGGTCACGGATATCTCGGCTTTCCGTTAGTATGCCTTCTTCGATCTCGCTCGATATCTATCTCGTTTGATTTCGATCCTGGATGGTCTCGATCTCAATTGGTCCTTCGAATCCCGAGTATGATCGCATCTCCATGTATCGGTCTGATATAACACGAGACCGGACCTCGACATGCCATCTTAGCCTCGATTAACCATACAAAATTGGGTGGGCCCAGTTTTTACTGTATACAGATAGTCCCCTCGTTTCTCAGAAATAAGATGATGAGAAATGATATGAATTCTCGAGCTTCATCTTTCCGACTGATGATGTCACCGACCAACTCAATCATGACGTAAGCAGCAGAAGTGACCAAAACGTCCCATCGATACAGTTCCCCGGGCATTTAATGTGCGTCAGTCGTCGGTCGGCCACTTCCAGTTTCTGAATCGTCACCATGAAACCACTAAATAGATCCCTTCTCCGTTCTTTGAAACTTTACTTTCAATCTCTTTCACTCTAATCTTCAAATTCTTTGCATTCTTCAAGCTTCCTATCTTCAGTTTTTTGAGTTCCATTGTTTCTCCCTTCTAAAACACCAAATACTACAATCTCAGTTCTTCTTTGCCCTCAAAAACTAAATGGCTAAGACATCAAAAGCTATTCCACAGAAAGAAACTGCTTCCTCGTCTCGGCCGATCGGCGAGAAAATAATGGCGGAGCCACGCCCTGAGGAGTTTATTCCTGTGGGGGGTGTCATTAATTCCTACTTCAAAGTCGATAAAACTTCATCGGTTCCTGGTCGATGCAAACCGGTATCGAGATACATATGCTCGATATCCAAAAGCTTCCTTGACCAAGTGAAGAAAGACTGCAACTGGGGAAATAAAGAGGTCGTGATACCGGCCCCAGAAGAAGCGATCACTACCCACGTGGAATGGTTCTTAAGTGTTTACACTTACCCTTACACGTTGGGTCCCTCGATCCGGTCATCATAGACTTCTGCAAGAAGTAGCAAGTGACCCTTGGCCAAATTCACCCCTCTTTTTGGAGGATTGTGATACTGCTCTACTTCTTTGCGACCGAACTCGATGGGATTCCTTTCACCCTCGATCATCTAATAAGATTGTATAGACCTTGACTTTATCGAGGTGGGATAATAAAACTCCATGTCGGGCCACCAAGGCACTCATCTCGAGCATAGATGAAGATAAAGACCGAGATTGGATGGGCCGGTTCGTCCGTGTGAGGACCACGGACCTGATTCCGGCTGAGAGCATGCCATTTCCAGAGAAATGGAATTATAAAATGTAACTATGAATCCATTTTTAATTTCTATTCGTTATTTTCACTTTTTCATCTTCCCTTATCGGTGTTTTTCCCGGTGTAGCTGCTGCCTGGATGCCGGGTGCAGATCCTCATCTCGAGAGTTGGGTTAGGAGCCTGGTCTCGACATCAACACATGTCGAGCACGCATGTGCGATTTATCAAAGGGCCTGTGGGAGGCCAAAAATCATGGTAAGCCTTATTCCCGACTTAACGATTTGGTTGTTGTTTAAACACTTTTCCGAGCTTACTCAATTTCTTCTTTTGCAGGTCTCGGTAAATACGCGACGATGAGGCTCACATTCGATGATGAAGAAGCCTCACCATCCATCTCGAAGCCGAAGAAGGAGGGAAATAGGAAGAGGGCCTCGACCAAAAAGAGAGCGGCTCGTAAGCCCAAGAAGAACGCTATCCCCCTGATTGTGGAGTCAGTCCAACTTCTAAGGGAGGAAGAAGAAGAAGAAGAAGAAGACGAAAAGGATCGTTTTGGGCTGGTGGCACGAACACGAACTAATGCCGAAACTCGAAGGGTCGCGGAGTTGGCGGAAATTGAAATCATTCTACCCCGACCTGATAAGGTCCCGGCAGAAGATTCGGCTGAAGTCCCCGAGCCGGCTAGAGTCGAAGTGCCTCACCTCGGGGCGAGAGAGGTGTGGAGGAGGTGGTGCATGTTGTTGTAGAGTCCGGGATTGAGACTCCTCGAGTCAAAGAGAATGCCCCAAAATATCCACTTAGGGAAATAGAAATTAGAGATTCCCCATTCTTTCTTTCATTTTCTAAGGAAATAATTCAGGAGGCTTGGGCCGTAAAGACTTCTCACGTATAAGGGATCCATGGAGAAGAGAACACTTTCCATGGTTCTTTTGTTAGGGTCGAAGATGTCATTAGTCTGAGCGATTTGGAGGTACCAAGGAAGAGTTCAGGCGAAGCTTCCTCGAGTTTCAGACTGACCAGCCAGTTTCTAGCCCATAGTGCTGATCCTGGGTGCAAACGAACGATTAACATCACGGTCCCACAGGATGCACTGGTTCTTGCAACCTTCGTAGTTACCTACGGAGTTTGGTTATGGAGGAAGACCAAGATCTGATGGAAGAGGTGGGAGCACCTTGTCTTTTTAGGAGGCCAACAGGCTCTGAACTGGGTAAGCCCTTACTCTCTTCGTCAATATAAATTTTCATACTTGAGTTTTTCTCTTTGCGTATAATTCTTTCTATTCTATTTTTGTAGGCCTCAGTGCTTCATCTTGAAGCTTTTTTTCGATCTCGGGGGAGCTGAGCCGATATGAGGTCGAAATCTGAGGACTCACTGTGGAGAAAGACGCCTTCAAGCTTCTCAGTGAGCAAAGATAAGAGGAAGCAAATGGCCTTTGTGTCGAGCTAGAAGCGGCTCAGAAAGAGCAAACCGATTTGGCCGAACAGGTAAGAAGAATCTTAGAAGTTAATGACATCGATTTGGGTGTGGCGGCTAAAAGTTCGATCCTACAGGTCCAGCAAAAGCTCGATATAATCGGGAAACTTCATGAGGAAGTGGATGCGGAGACCATAGCGTGGAAGAAAAATATGGACCGACTTGCCTCAGAAAAGGAGGCTGCCCGAGCTTAACTGTCCTCGGCTGAAAGCCAACTCCAAAGCATGAAAGATAAAAACTTGGTGCAAGCCAAGAAAATTGAGGAGTTCCAATCTCGGTTGGGTTCAAAAACTTCCGATCGAGAGAAGCTGGTCACAAAACTTGCAGTGGCCAAATCTGAGGCTTAAAACACCAAGGCTGATCCTGAGGCAATTATGGTCATCTATCGGTCCAACGCCGAAGCCGCTCAGGTTCGAACAAAGAAGGTTGTTGAAGCTGCTCAAGTTCGAGCACACTGGGTTGCCGAGCATGCCAAATGCCAGTCTCGAAGGGAGACTCTCGAGGAGATCCACGCTCGTGGCTTCGATCTTACTGACGATTCGAGAATGAAAAAGAGCTTGAAGCTGAAGCCAAAGTGTTCGCCTTTTTCGATGATGACGATTCCGAGAACATGAGCGGGTCCGAGAGTGGAAGGGTGAAGATGTTGCTCTTGGAGAAAACTATGCCCTTAGAATATGTATCTTTCTTTTATGCTTCTTTTTTGGATTTTTGTATAGAATTCCGATCGGGCCATGCTGCCCTTGTAAATAATTTTTTGACATATATAAAAGAATTTCTTCCTTTCTGTCTTGTGAAATTTTGCTTCCTTTCAACATTATGAAATTTTGCTTCCTTTCAGAATTATGAATTTTTTCTTCCTTTCTACCTTATGAAATTGAATTCTAAGGTTCGGGGTTTAGGAAATTCGATCGAAAAAAAACTAGCATAGCTTTTACGATCGACTGAGTGATTGCTTGAACTCGAGGTGAGGTAACCCTTAGGTTTTTGTTTGAGTGAGGACGGTCTCTCGAACTCAAAGAAAAAAATATCCCTTAGGCTTTTGTATTAGGCCGATATTGCCTTTGTAAAAAGAAATGTTTATGGGTTTCTCCCCCTTTTCGGCTTGGAAAAGTTCTTCATCATTTATATTTGTAAAATTTGTAATGCCTTAGTATGAAATATGGAATTGTTCGAGAGTTCGAACAATTTTTTACTCATTAGTTTTCAAGGCTTGATATTATCGAAGCCTTTTATGATTTTGGCAGGGGGTAGCCCTTTTAACCGATTTATGAAAAAATTCGAAGGCCTGTTTTATTATGGAATTCGGACGTCACCGAACCGTGTTAATTCTTCCGTAGCCTCTTTAATTCGGGATTTGCCTCGTGGGCTTATTTTCCCATTTTACTTCGAGCTTGCCCGAGTGGGGTGGCCGTGGCCTATAAAAATCAAGGGTTGCCTATGAGGTCTTATGATCTCGAAGTTTTAATAATTTTATCTCGTCTATTTTTCGGACGACAGTCCCTGAGCGTGGAGGTAGCTATCCGAACTCCAGTTATGATCGGTCCCTTAAGCCTGTTTACACAACAGATCGAGAGTATGAAATTGCAAAGTAGAAAACTTTTCTAATGCATGAGATATCGGAAAGGAAAAATACTTATCTTTATAAATGATCATACATGTGTACATGTTTGGTGTCAGGGCTCGAGCAACTTATACGGGCACGATTAATTTGACCGTCTGGCCCTTACAAAATTTATCTATCGAGACACTACTGCCATGAAGTAATTTCCTCGCAACAAAGTTGACATTAGAGGGCAATGCCCCCCAGTATTCGAGGTCGATCGTAAAAAAGCCTCGGATACTGTTGAATTTTTCTAAGTTAGCATGATCAATGGTTGCCTCATTAAAAACCTCGTCGTAAAACCCATTTGGAAAAAATCGGTTTAAGGGAAAAAGAGTGTGGCACATGCTTTCAAACCTAAAAACTTTGTGTTGAAGAATCCATCGTTGTTCCTGATCGAACACTTGCAAGAGTTAATTTAAAATATAAATGAAAATGGAAGGGTCGTACCTTAGCAGTAATATCATTTAAGGAACGATACGTTCTAATTGCTCGGTAATTATTCATCGTTCAACGTGTCGAGCTTGTAGGATCCTTTTTCGATGATTTAGAGGAACTGATACGGTCCCTCCCAGTTCTTCCCTTGGTCGGTCAATCTCTTCTTAAGATTCTAAATAACGATTTTGTTGGTCGATTCGGCTTGTCTCCCGCTAGGATGATAAGGCGTCGATAAAATTGTTTTGATCTTGTGATCCTCGAGAAATTTAGTTACTTTGCTGCCGATGAATTGTTTTCTATTGTCACACACAATCTCGGCATGCATCCCAAATGAAGTCTATGGCTTACTTTTCTCTGACTTTCTCGAAAGCATGTTTTCAACCCACTTAGAAAAATAATCAGTCATAAATAAAATAAACTGAGCTTTACCTGGGGCCGATGGGAGAGGGCCGACGATGTCCATTCCTCATTTCATGAACAACCATGGGCATAAGATCGAATGGAGTTGTTCGCTGGTTGGCGCATACCTTTGGCATTTGTCGCATTTTCAAACGAATTCCTTTGAATCTTTCTCCATGTCGATCCATTAATATCCTGCTCTGATTACTTTGTGGACCAACGACTCGGCACCGGAATGATTTCCACAAGTGCCCTCGTGAATTTCCTGTAGGACATATTCGGTGTCTCCCATTCCCAAATATATTTACAACGGTCCATCGAACATCCTTCTAAAAAAATTCCGTCTTTGGATAAGGTGAACCGTGCTTCCTTTGTATGTAGAGCTCTCGACTCCTTTGGATCTGATGGAAATTTCCCGTTATTCAAGTACTTTATGTACTTGTTTCTCCAATCCCAGGTCAAACTTGTGGAGTTAATCTCGGCGTGATCTTCTTTGACCACCGATCTCATGAACCTAAGTTTCCAAGAGCCGCGTTGTTCTATTCTCGAGGTACATGTTGTAAGGTCCATTCCTTGAATCGATGTAGAGTTACCTGTAGCTTATCCAAGTACCTCTGCATTCGATCTTCTCGGACTTCAAAAGTTCTGTTAACTTGGTTAACCACGAGGAGGGAATCACATTTGGCCTCGATGACCTCTGCTCCCAAACTTTTAGCCAACTGGAGACCTGCAATTATGTCCTCATACTCGGCCTCATTGTTAGTTAATTTCGAAGTCCAGATGGATTATCAAATAATATTACTCGTAGGTGGTTTTAAAATGATACCCAGCCTGGACCCCTTCGCGTTTGAAGCACCGTCCGTGAAGAGGGTCCACACCCCCGAAGATGTACCTAATTTTATTAACAATTCTCATTCAACCTCGGGTACAAGGGCTGGCGTGAAGTCAACCACGAAGTCTGCCAAGATTTGAGACTTGATGGCGGTTTGGGGTCGATACTCGATATCATACCCACTGATCTCAACAACCCATTTGGCCAATCGATCCAAAAGCTCGGGTTTGTGCAAAATATTGCGAAGAGGATAGGTCGTTAAAACACATATTGGATGACATTGGAAATACGGTTTTAATTTACTAGAGGCGCTTATTAAAGCAAACGCTAATTTTTCTAAGTGCGGATATCTGGTTTCGGCCTCAACTAAGGTATGCCTACCATAATAAATAGGGAATTGAATACCTTGTTCTTCTCGGACTAGGACTCCACTTACCAATATTTTCGAGACTGCCAAGTGCAAGTAGAGTTTCTCGTCCGTTTTTGGGGTGTGAAGCAATAACGGGCTCGATAAATATCGTTTTAGTTCCTCCAAGGACTTTTGGCATTCCGGAGTCCATGCAAAGCTACTCTTCTAAAGTAGAGAGAGAATCGGTGACTCCTATCCTAGGACCTCGAAACGAATCGCCCTAGGGTGGCTATGCACCCCGTTAGCCTTTGTACGACCTCAAAATTATCTATAATCGTGATATCCTTGATAGCTTTGATTTTATCAGGGTTGATCTTGATCCCCCTATTAGATAACATGAAGCCAAGGAACTTTCCCGAGCCGACCCCGAACGCACCCTTTTTTGGGTTGATCTTCATATAGTACTTTCTTAGTATATCGAAAGTCTCTACAAATGTTTCAAATGGACCTCTTCTCTGCTCGTAGGGACTTAACTAACATGTCATCAATATAAACTTCCATTGATTTTCCTATTTGTTATTCGAACATTCAGTTTACTAGGCGTTGATAAGTTGCTCCAACATTTTTTAGTCCGAATGTCATTACATTATTACAGTAGGTGCCATATTTAGTGATAAACGAAGTCTTTTCCTGATCCTCCGGGTTCATCTATATTTGATTGTACCTAGAGTAGGCGTCGAGAAATCTGAGAATCTCATGGTCGGCTGTGGCATCGATCATACGATCGATATTAGGCAAAGGAAAAGAATCCTTAGGGCATGCTTTGTTCAAGTCTTTATAATCTACAGAAGTTCTAAGTTTATTTCCCTTCTTAGGGACTACTACTACGTTTTTTAACTATTCGGGATATTTTACTTCCCGAATGGACCCTATTTTGAGAAGTTTGGTTATCTCGTCCTCGATGAATGCATGTTTAACCTCGGACTGGGGCCTTCTTTTTTTCTTTACTGGACGAAACTTTGGGTCCAGGCTTAATCGATGGGTAGTGATGTCTGGTGGGATCCCTGTCATATCAAGATGGGACCAAGAAAAGCAATCCATGTTATCTAAAAGGAATTGAATAAGTTTTTTCCTGAGCTCGGGAGTTAACCATGTGCCTAGGTATACCTTTCATTCGGGAAAATACTCGATCAATATGACTTGTTCCAACTCTTCGACCGTTTATTTGGTGGCGTCGGAGTCATCGAGAATACGAAAGATCGGGGGGTCCAATAGTCATTGTCTTCGTCTGTCCCCTACTCCTCCAATTAGGTAAAGGCTGGTGTGTGTGGTTGCTATTTGGCCTCTTATTTTCCCTTCGAATCCGATCCTTTTTCAGATGAGAATGTCGATATTGATATCACTTCGTCGATTGCAAAACATATCATTGGCGACAGGTTGCTCTCCGTACACCGTTTTGACTCCCTCCGGTGTAGGGAAGTTCAGAATTTGGTGAAGGGTCGAGGGTACAACCCTCATGTTATGGATCCAAGGCCTTTCGAGCAGGGCGTTGTACCTCATGTCACCCTCGATCACATGGAACTTTGTTTCTTGGATGGTCCCGGCCACATTCACTGGAAAAAATTCACCTTTGGTGGTTTCACTCGCCAAGTTGAAGCTGTTAAGAACCCGGGCTGCGGGCACAATTATCCTGTAGTCCGAGCTTCTCTACGACCCTCGATCGAATGATTTTTTTCGAGCTACTTGGATCAATCAAAACACATTTAACTTAAATTTTATTCATAAGAACAGATATTACCAGTGTGTCGTTGTGGGGTTGTGAGATCCCCTCTGCATCCTCGTCATTGAAAGACTAGGTCCCTTCCGGTACATAATCTCGAGTTCGTTTTTCCCTCGTGATCGACACCTTGGTGCGCTTGAGTGTGGGTCCCTATGGAATGTCGACCCCACCAATGATCATGTGAATCACGTGGTGCGGCTCTTCTTGTTCATTTTTTCTATTTGCATCCCTGTCTCTAAAGTGGTTCTTAGCTCGGTCGCTCAAGAATTCTCGAAGATGCCCCTCGTTAAACAAACGTGCTACTTCCTCCCTCAATTGTCTGCAATCTTCTGTTCTATGGCCATGGGTACCATGATACTTGCATATTTGATTAGGATTTCTCTGTGCCAGATCAGTCTGTAGAGGTCGAGGCCACCTAGTGTCTTTGATGCGTCCGATGGCTGATACTATAGCTGATGAATCAATATTGAAGTTATATTCCGATAGTCGAGGTGTTTCTTTGGGTTCAAAGTTCCAATCGAAACCACTCTTACTCATGAGCCCTCGGGAGCTCTGTCCTTAAGCATTTCTTCTATCACTTCAAAAGGGTGTTGTGTCCAGGACAATTGTTTCTCTGATCTCCACCATATGGTTGATATCGATCTCTGTTCAATAATGGTTCTCGATCGATGTCTCTTTGAACTCTTCCGACGGGCTTATTTGGATAAACGGATCCTGAAGGAGCCCCCAACTGATCATCCTCGACCCTTATTTTTCATTGGTACATATTATGCACATCGGCCCAGGTTACAACATGATACTCGATCAAATTCAGCTTTAACTATTGTGAGGCTACCGAACTTCGTATGTTTAGTCCTTGAGTGAAAGCCTGAACGGCCCAATCATCCGTGACTGGAGGTAGATCCATATGCTCCATTCGGAACCGAGATACGAACTCCTTGAGCATCTTGTTGTCTTTCTAATTCACTTTGAAGAGGTCCGACTTCCTAGTCTCAACCTTTATGGCTCCGGTGTGCGCTTTGACGAAGGAATCTACGAGCTTGGCAAAGGAATCAATGGAGTTGGGTGGAAAATTATGGTACCATATCATCTCACCCTTCGATAAAGTTTCTCCGAATTTCTTCAGCAGAACGGACTCAATCTCATCATCCTCTAAATCGCTCCCCTTTATTGCGTATGTATAAGAATGACATGCTCATTGCTGTCGGTAGTTCCATTATACCTGGAATTTCTGGCATGCGGAATTTCTCTAGGGTGGATTTAGGAGCCGCGCTTGGTAGAAAAGGCTTTTGTACGAAATTCTTTGAATCCAAACTCTTCAGAATCGGTGGTGCCCCCGGAATTCGATCAACTCAGGAGTTATACGTTTCCACTTTTTTGTCATTTGCTTCAATTTTCTTCTCCCCTGATTTGATTCTCTTTGTTATCTCCTCGAGCATTTTCATAATAGCGGGGTCAGTCCCCGACCCATTCACGTTTGACCTCTCTGGTACTGGTTCGGCTTTGTGAACAACTTCCTGTGAGGGATCGAATTCGGCCCTACTCGGTGCAAGGTTCTGATTTTGGAGTTGCGCTATGGCATCTTGTTGAGCCTGCAACATTTCAAATATTATTCGAAGGCTGATTCCACCATATTTGATATCCTGAGTGTTTGGCTGGATGATCGAACAAATCTACGGATGTTATTTTCGGGGTCGATGCCCAGATTTTCATTCAGGGTAACATGGGAACTGACGCCGATTGGATATGCAACCGGTACTCCCTTGAGGTCAGCCTGAGGCATTTCATTCCTTGGGGAGGCTATGTTGTTGCTTTCTCCATGAAAATCGAGGCCATTATCGGTGTGTGTGGGTACTGCTTGAGAGTTCGACATGTTAATCCTGAAATCAAGAACAATTATAAAGTAGTGTGTGTTATGAAAATTAGTATCAGGCAATCACTATTATCCTTAGCCCTACGGTGGGCGCCAAACTGTTTACCCTTAAAATCGGATAACAATTAAATTTATAAGTGATTTTAATGATACATGATTTCACTTGGCGCTAATTGAGAAATATGAGAATTAATGTTGGAAATGGATACTAAAATAAAGCAAACGAGTATAAAAGGCAACTTGGCCCTCGAGCTAGAACGCCCTCGAACCAACTGATTATATAATTGAGAAATATGAACTGAACTGAAGAACAAGAAATCTTAAGAGAGAAAAATATATTGTATTGCTTTGTTATGCGTGAATTAGATGATTACAAATAATTATAACCCCCTTTATATAGTAGGAGAATTCTACTTATGATACAATTCTAAATACAGAAGAAAATCTCATGATTGTCTCAATAATCGATCTTGATTTGATACGTGCCGAGATTTTCTCCCTGATCCTTGCTTGATCACGGATATCTCAGCTTTCCGTTATTCGACTCAGCAGGCTTTCTTCGGTCTTACTTGATGTCTATCCCGTTCGGTCTCGTCCTCGGCCGGTCTCGGTCTCAACTGGTCCACGAATTACGAGCTCGATAATATATCATCTCGCAATATGTCATAACACGAGATCGATCCTTGACCTACTATCCTGGTCTCGATTAATCAATACGAAATCGGGCGAGCCCGGTTTTGATTGTATACAGATATCATTCGGATTTCGAGTGTTAAGGTGACTTTTCTTAGCACCAAGCCCTCGATTTTAAAATGTCGAAGATTGTCTCTTTGATTGTAGTACATTTAGACTCGTTGTTTCTATGCGTCCAATCGAACGAGGGCGGCTTTGCGTCCTTCATCCAACAATTCTAGGCTCGTATTCATGGCCTTATGATTCGATTCTCCTGTTGCATATCAGAAGCTGAGGTTGGGATCTCCGACCTCAACCGGGATTAAAGCTTTAGCGCCATAGACTAAAGAGAACGGCATCACCCCCATACTAGAGTTCGACGTTGTGCGATATTCCCAAAGAACCTCGGGTAGTATCTCTCTCCACTTTCCTTTGGCATCGGTCAATCTCTTCTTAAGATTATGAATAATGGTTTTGTTGGTCGATTTGGATTGTCCGTTCCCGCTGGGATGATAAGGTGTCGATAGAATCCTTTTGATCTTGTGATCCTCGAGAAATTTAGTCACTTTGCTACCGATGAATTGCTTTCCATTATCACGTATATTTTTTGCAGGCATCCCGAATTGACATATAATGTGGTCCTAAATGAAGTCTATGACCTCGTTTTCTCCGACTTTCTCGAAAGCATGTGCGTCAACCCACTTAGAAAAATAATCAGACATAATTAAAATAAACTCAAGTTTACCTGGAGTCGATGGGAGAGGGGCGATGATGTCCATTCCCCATTTCATGAACGGCCATGGGGATAAAATCGAATAAAGCTGCTCGTCAGGCTGATGAATCATCGGCACATACCTTTGGAATTTGTTGCATTTTCGAACGAATTCCTTTGAATCTTTCTCCATTTTGATCCAATAATACCCTGCTTTGATTACTTTGTGGACCAACGACTCGGAACTGGAATGATTTCCACAAGTGCCCTCGTAAATTTCCCATAAGACATATTCAGTATCTCGCGGTCCTAAACATATTGCCAATGGTCCAACGAACATCCTTCTAAACAGCGTTCCATCTTCGGACAAAGTGACTTGTGTTGCCTTCGTACGTAGAGCTCTCGATTCCTCCGGATCTGATGGAAGTTTCTCGTTCTTTAATTACTCTATGTACTTGTTTCTCCAGTCCCAGGTCAGACTTGTGGGGTTTATTTCAGGGTGGCCTTCTTCGATCACCGATCTCATGAGTTGTACGACAGCCCCCGAGTTGAGTTTGTCGTCTTCGACCGATGACCCTAAGTTTTTTAGAGCATCCGCCTCGTTGTTCTGTTCCCGAGGTATATGTTGCAAAGTCCGTTCTTTAAATCGATGTAAAGTTACCTATAGTTTATCCAAGTACCTCTGCATTCGGTCTTCTCGAACTTCGAAAGTCCTGTTGACTTGGTTTACCACGAGGAGGGAATCACATTTGGCCTCGATGACCTCTGCTCCAAAGCTTTTAGCCAACTCGAGACTTGCAATAATGGCCTCTTACTCGGCCTAATTATTAGTTAATTTCGAAGTCCTTATAGATTGTCTAATAATATTACCCGTGGGTGGTTTTAGAACGATACCTAGCCCAGAACCCTTTGCGTTCCAAGCACCGTCCTTGAAGAGGGTCCACACTCTTGAAGATGTACCTGATTTTATTAACATTTCTCTTTCAACCTCGTGTACGAGGGCTAGCGTGAAGTTGGCCACGAAGTCTGCTAAGATTTAGTCCGAATGGCATTACATTATAACAGTAGTTGCCATATTTAGTGATAAACGAAGTCTTTTCCTGATCCTCCAGGTTCATCTGTATTTGATTGTACCCAGAGTAGGCGTCGAGAAAGCTGATAATCTCATGGTCGGCTGTGGCATCGATCATACGATCGATATTCGTCAAAGGAAAAGAATCCTTAGGGATGCTTTGTTTAAGTCTTTATAATCTATGGAAGTTCTAAGTTTATTTCCCTTCTTAGGGACTACCACTATGTTTGCTAACCATTCGGGATATTTTACCTCCCGAATGGACCCTATTTTAAGAAATTCGGTTACCTCGTCCTTGATGAATGCATGTTTAACCTCGGGCTGGGGCCTTCTTTTTTGCTTTACTAGACGGAACTTCGGGTCCAGGCTTAATCGATGGGTAGTAATGTCCGGTGGGATCCCTGTCATAGTGAGATGGGACCAAGAAAAGCAATCCATGTTATCTAAAAAGAATTGAATAGTTTTTTTGAGCTCGGGAGTTAACCATGTGCCCAGGTATACCTTTCGTTCGGGCAAATACTCGATCAATATGACTTGTTCCAGATCTTCCACCGTTGATTTGGTGGCGTCGGATTCATCGGGAATTATGAAAGATCGGGGGATCCAATAGTCATCGTCTTCGTCTGTCCCCTACTCCTCCAATTAGGTAGAGGCTGGTATGTGTGGTTGCTATTTGGCCTCTTGTTTTCCCTTCGAATCCGATCTTTTTGCTGATGAGAATGTCGATAACGATACCACTTCGTCGACTGAAAACATCTCCTTGGCGGCAGGTTGCTCTCTGTACACCATTTTGACTCCCTCCGGTGTTGGGAACTTCAGAACTTGGTGAAGGGTCGAGGGTAAAACCCTCATGTTATGGATCCAAGGCCTTCCGAGAAGGGTATTGTACCTCATGTCACCCTCGATCACATGGAACTTTGTTTCTTGGATGGTCCCGATTACGTTCACTGGCAAAACAATTTCACCTTTGGTGGTTTCACTCGCCATGTTGAAGTCGTTAAGAACCCGGGCTGCGGGCACAATTTGATCATGTAATCCGAGCTGCTCTACGACCCTCGATTGATGATGTTGGCCGAGCTACCTGGATCAATCAAAACACGTTTAACATGAATTTTATTCATAAGAATAGATATTACCAGTGCGACTTTGTGGGATTGTGAGATCCCCTCTGCATCCTCGTTATTTAAAGATAAGGTCTCTTCCGGTACATAATCCCGAGTTCGCTTTTCCCTCATGATCGATACCTTGGTGCGCTTGAATATGGGTCTCTATGGAATGTCGACCCCACCAACGATCATGTGAATTACGTGATGTGCTTCTTCTTGTTCATTATTTTTGTTTGCATCCATGTCTCTGAAGTGGTTCTTAGCTCGGTCGCTCAAGAATTCTCGAAGATGAACCTCGTTAAACAAACAGGCTGCCTCCTCCCTCAGCTGTCTGCAGTCTTCTGTTCTATGACCATGAGTGCCATGATATTTGCACATTTGATTAGGATTTCTCTGAACCGGATCGGTCTGTAGGGGTCGGGCAACCTGGTGTCTTTGATCCGCCCAATGGGCGATACAATAGCAGATGCATCAATGTTGAAGTTGTATTCTGATAGTCGTGGTGCTTCTGTGGGCTCGACATTTCTGTCGAAACCACCCTTACTCATGAGCCCTCTGAAGATCTGTCCTCAATCATTTCTTCAATCATTTCGAACGGGGTTGCGTCCAGGACCACTGTTTCTCCGATCTCCACTGTATGATCCGTTCGATCGTGGTTCTCTGTCGATATCCCTTTGAATTCTGCCGACAGGCCTATTTTGATAAACGGACCCAGAAGGAGTTCCCAATTGTTCATCCTCGACCCTGATTTTTTATTAGTATCGATTGTGCACATCGGCCCAGGTTACAACTAGATATTTGATCAAATTCTGCTTTAACTTTCGTGAGTCCACCGAACTTCGTATGTTTAGCCCTTGAGTAAAATCCTGGACAGCCCAATCATTTATGACCAAGGGTTGGTCCATACGTTCCATCTGGAACCGAGATACGAACTCTCTGAGAATCTCGTTGTCTTTCTGCTTTACTTTGAAGAGGTCCGACTTCCTAGTCTCGACCTTTATGGCTCCGGCGTGTGCTTTGACGAAGGAATCTGCAAGCATGGCAAAGGAATTAATGGAATTGGGCGGCAAATTATGGTACCACATCATCGCCTCCTTCGATAAAGTTTCTCCGAACTTCTTCAGAAGAACGAACTCAATCTCATCATCCTCTAAATTGTTCATATTTATTGTGCATGTGTAAGAAGTGACATGCTCATTAAGGTCGGTAGTTCCATTATACTTGGGAATTTTCGGCATGCGAAATTTCTTTAGGATGGGCTTAGGAGGCGCGCTTGGTGGGAAAGGCTTTTATACGAACTTCTTTGAATCCAAACCCTTCAGAATCGGTGGTGCCCCCAAAATTTGATCAACTTGGGAGTTATATGTTTCTACTTTTTTGTCATTTGCTTCAATCTTTTTCTCCCCTGATTCAATTCGCCTTGTGAGCTCCTCGAGCATTTTCATAATAGCGGGGTCAATCCGCGATTCATTCACGTTTGACCTCTCCGGTTCTGGTTCGATCTTGTGAACAACTTCTAATGAGGGCTCGCGTTCGGCCCTACTCGGTGCGTGGTTCTTATTTTGGAGTTGCGCTATGGCACTAAAACATTTGAAATATTAATCGAAGTCTGACTCCGCCTTCTTCGCCGCCCTATGTATTCTGACCGGCTGGTCGAACGTCTCTACGGACGCTATTTTCGGGGTCGGTGCCCAGATTTGCATTCAGGGCAACATGGGAACTGACGTCAATGGGGTATGCAATTGGTACTCCCTCGAGGTCGGCCTGAGGTACTTCGTTCCCCGGGCGGCTATATTGTCGTTTTCTCCGTGAAAACCAAGGCCATTATCGGTGTGTGTGGGTATCGCTTGAGAATTCAACATGTTGATCCTAAAATCAAAAACACTTACAAGAACAAGCGTAAAAAGGTGTGTGTTATAAGAATTAATCTCAGGCAATCACTATTATCCTTAGCCCCACGGTGGGCGTCAAACTCTTTACCCTTAAAATCGGATAACAATTAAATTTGTAAGTGATTTTAAGGATACGTGATTTCACTTGGCACTAATTGAAAAATATGAGAATTAATGTTAGAAATTGACGTTAAAATAAAGCAAATCAGTATAAAGTGAAACTTGGCCCTCGAGCTAGATCGCCCTCGAACCGACAAAGTATATAATTGAGAAATATGAACTGAACAGAAGAACAAGAGAGCTTAATAGAGAAAAAACGTATTATATTGCTTTGTTATGTGTGAATGTGATGCTTACAAATGATTAGAACCCCCCTTTATATAGTAGGAGAACTGTATAATTCTAAATATAGAAGGAAATCTCGTGATTGGCTAAACAGCCGTTCTTGATTTGATTCGTGCCGAGATTTCGCCACAATCCTTTCCCAGTCACGGATATCTCGGCTTTCCGTTAGTAGGCTTTCTTTGGTCTAGCTCGATAGCTATAATGTTTGGTCTCGATCCTGGATGGTCTCGATCTCAATGGGTCCTTCGAATCCCGAGCTTGGTATCTGATGATAGGCTATAATTGCGTATTTTAGTCGCTTATTACACTCTAGTTTACTGCACTTTAATTGAGTTTGAGCTTTAATCGCTAGTGTTTTGCATTAATTGTGTGTTTTATGCCTTGTAGGAGTGATTCCAAGATATATAGATGTTATGGAATGAATTCAAGTGATTTGGAGCTTTAAAGTCTGAGTAAAAGTCCAAGGAATTAAGTCGGGATCGTGTTCGGAGTCAAATTTGATAGTTAAGAACAAACGAAGACTCGAGGAGGCATATTGCGCACTGTCTAGTAAAATAGACATAAATGTTTTTATATAATTGAGCCGTTGGATTTCTCTACTTGTTCAACTACGTGTTTATTGTTGTTGATTGAATGGCCATCGATTGACTGTGCCTATTTATTATGTGTTGCTTGAGAAATGATACATATTTAGGTGATTGTTGAACAACGTCACTCCTAACGTATGTGAGAAATCAATACAGCAGGTTTAAAGTTAGGTTTAGAAAGAACAAAGCCTTGACATGGTCATAATGAGTGGTTAGATAAAGCCAACTAGCGTAGTTCGAGAGAATATGTCTAGTAAATTGTTGTAGTTGCTCGAGAGAGAATTACGGCACCTAAAGTGCTCAAAACCAGTAGAGAATACATAGGAGAAATTATAGAAAACATAGCGGGAAGGATTCCGACAGTTGGGGAAATCATAACTCTAGACCTCCTAAATTTAATCTCTAACCCTTAGCATCTTTAATTGTTAATTTAATTCTTTAGTTTCTTAGTTAATTAGTTAGAAATAAATATTATAATCTCTATAATTAGGAAATTATTTGTACTTGTGTTTCTTAGCAATATTGAACAATTATAGCGAAACCTTAGTTCTCTGTGTGATTCGACTCCGTACTTTTAGACGGATTATATTTGCAGCGACCGCTTATCCTTTTTAGGACTAGAGTTGGGCATGATCAAATTTTGGCGCCGTTGCTGGGGATCTAACGGTGTAGGTGTAGGTGTACATATTGCTAGGTTGCAAGTTTGAACTTTTATTTATTTTTTCTTAGTATTTGATTTTTATTTTCTTTATTTTAGTTTTATTTATTAATTTGAAAAAAAAACAAGGCATCATGGAATTATGAGAGTTTTGATGTTGGTAAGTCTACTTTTGATCCTCTTATGCTTATTTTGGAAGAAACCACCCATGGCAAAAATATCAAAAGATTCCCGAGAGCGAGTTATGTGCAGCAAATCAATCTTATGTGTGGAATGTATGTGATATGTATGGTGGTCAAGATGGTCACTTTCATGGTTATGCTTATATTTCTTATCTTCCCCTAACCCCTTACTTTGATGGTTCTTCTTTTTCTTGTGAAGTTAATAGGAACAAAGAACCCAGGGATGATGACCTGAAAGAGATCACGGATATGCTAAGGTGCCTTGTGGAACAAGATAAGTAGAAATAACTGCACATACAAAGGCAAGATGCTACTATTCGCAACCTGGAGGCACAAGTGTGTCAAATAGTTGAAGCATTTAATGCTCAACCAGCTAATATTGTGGATAGTAGCCAAAAGAAGCCTGTATTAGATGCAAAACTTGAGATGCTAAAGGAGGAGGTCAGAGTAGAACTCCAACAATCAATCGAGCTAGATTTTGAGGATGTCGATATTGTAGAAGAGATACTGGAGTCAACCAAGGACATTGATGATACATATTTAGTTGACTCTTGTGTCATTAGTGTTAAGGGTGTTGACAATCCTAATGGTTATGTAGTTGAGCGTATTGGTCTCCACTCTAAGCATTTTTCCACATTGTGTATGGATGATGATATCGAAATAGAATCGTCCGAGCCACTTGATGAGACAAGGAGTAAGGAACAAGATGCCTACATTCTGGAATTCTTCGTGCCAGAAAGTCGGGAATACACATCTCATCCAAAGGCAAAGAAGTGCAGAATACTACATTATTTTATTGGGCCAGTCAGATTCGTTCTACCACCCCAGGAGCATGATCACACAGCAGAATCAAAACTTGGGGTCCAATTCATAAGTTCAAAGTGGAGGGAAAAAGTGATCTGTGTCGTGTCGCGACGTTAAATCAAGCATTTTTTGGGAGGCAACCCAGCTTTACCGCTTTTTTTATATTTTTTTTAATTGTATTATTTTTGTAATGTCGATTTTTGATTTTTTTTAGGAGCATGGAACGCAAAGCCATTGGAAGGATGCAACAGCAAGCCAGATGGTTGGAACTAAGTGTGAGGTACCCGCACGAAGGACCAGGCCTGGGAGAAGTCTGAGTACCCCATGAGATGTTAGTGCTTCGGCATTTGGCCTACCAGTGAGTTTTCTTTACCCTCTTGTATGTATGGGTGTGCAGTGAAGACAATGCACAATTTTAAGTGTGGGGTGACGAGATTGTCTGGGTTGTCTGGGTGACTTTCTATGCTATTTTAGTTGTGTTAGTTTAATTGAATAAATTTTTTATTTTTTTTAAGAAAAGATTGTATTTTTCCCGACGATGGATCTATTAGACAATTTTCTTGAGGGATTTAAGTCTAAAAAAAAGATTTTCTTTTGTTAGGTAGTGTAGCAATTCCCCCTTGGTTTTGTTTTTTGCCGTGGTTCTTTTCCAAGGATTTTGTTTGAACCGGGTGTAGTTAGTTTTTCTTTTTTTAGGAATAGGAGCCATTGTGTTGTGTTTTGAATTGAAGCAATATCTCTTGACTTTGTTATGCCTTGAGAATAGTGAGTACTTTGGTTGTGACGCTTAGGCTCAGTTTTTGACTCTTGTATAAGTACCTTAAATTGTATGATTTTAAATTTGCTTAACTTTGACTAGAGTGTCTTGGTGAATCCAATCCTGAATGAATTAAGTGTCATGTGTGTGTGAGCTTTATGTGTTATTCTGTGCATTGCATTTGATGTCTAGAACTTGCCCCGTATGTTTGCAAAGCGAAATAGTAGTTTTGTTCAGTCTTGGAAGTGATATAGGAGTTTCTTTGTTGAGCCAGATATGTATATTTTACCCGCCTAATTGTTATATATCGTAGTTAACCCCTTTGAGCATGTAATCATGTTTCTTTGGCAACCAAATTACAAGTTTTACCCATTTGTTTGAATTATCCATCTATTTGAACCTACTAACCGCTCATGAGCACTTGAATTGTGATGATTTACGTAAAAGTTAAAGTGTGAGATGGTTGGTTTGGCTTTTGAGTGGAACTAATGAAATAAGGAGAAAGGTGCACTGTTTTGAAAAAGTAAGAGTCACTTAAATAAAATAAAAAAGAGAAAGAAATATAAAAAAAGTTGTATTGCTGTGAAAAAAAAATATCCTTGATAAGTGGTGGCTCTTGATGTAATTGTGCTTAAAGAAGTATGGGGTAAAATACATTGATGTGAAGGCGGAGTTTGGTTTGACATAAGTATGGGGTTTGAATGTTAAAGTATATGTATTAAAGTTCTTAGGGAGGTGTAGTCACTCTTATATCTAAATGTATCATACCCGTCCCGCAGCCTACATTACAACCAAATAAAATCCTACTTGATCCTAGACTGAATAAGCTCAATTATTAGAGTAGTACAGTATAGGCAAGCCTATGGTGCATATTTTGCGGCACATGAATATTATTTCTGACAGTGAGTGAATTCTTTCTATCTTGAGTTTCTAAGTGTTCTTAAATTTTATTGTGTGGAACTACTGTCTTTTGTTGTGTGAGGGCACTTGATTCATGAAGAAAAGGTAATGTCAATGACCTCTATGTTAGAGTAAGTGAGTGAGTTGTGAATAATGTGTGGTACTTGTGAGTCAAATCTTAAGGTGAAGATGTTACACTTTTGTGCTTAGTCTATTTTAAATATTATTGGTGTGATGAGTTAGGAGAATTGCTTAAAAAGGTCGTGTCTATATAAAGTGTAGTTTGATTACTCGAGGACGAGCAACGGTTTAAGTGTGGGGTGTTGATGATAGGCTATAATTGCGTATTATAGTCTCTTATTACACTCTAGTTTACTGCACTTTAATTGAGTTTGAGCTTTAGTCGCTAGTGTTTTCACTAATTGTGTGTTTTATGTCTTGTAGGAGTGATTCCGAGCTATATAGATGTTATGGAATGAATTCAAGTGATTTGGAGCTTTGAAGTCTGAGTAAAATCCCAAGTAATTAAGTCGGGACCGTGTTCGGGGGTCAAATTTGATAGTTAAAAACAAACAAAGACTCGAGCAGGCATATTGTGCATTGTCTAATAAAATAGACATAACTCTTTGCTCCAAACTCCATTTGGGCTAATATAATATACGTTAGAAATTAACTCAAAGGGATACAACTTTTATGTTTTACGTTTTTCCAAATTCCAAACGGAACAGGGTGAAAAACGCGGTCGAAATCGGGACCGCGGACCTGACGCGCAAATGGGGCAGAAACTTTTCGATGTGCGCGGCCACTAGCGTGGTCTTAGCGCGGCCGCGCTACTCTAGACCGAAAAATTGTCCTTTTTTGCATACGAGAAGGAATAATTATTTGGGTCCGACCCTACTTGGTATATATACATGGAAAAATGGTATTTTGAAGAGATTGGACAGATTTGAGACAGATATTCGACCTAAGGAGGCAGAGACACAATAGGAGCAAGGCGGAAAATTTTTCTACGAGTTTTTCTTTCCTCTTCTTATTTTTCATTGTTGGTTATGACTTTTAGTATTGTATTTTTACATACTATTATGAATAACTAATTTGTTATCTAGGGTTTTGATGGAACCTTTTGTAGGATAAATTCTTGTTATGTTTTTATATAATTGAGCCGTTGGATTTCTCTACTTGTTCAACTACGTGTTTATCGTTGTTGATTGAATGGTCATCGATTGACTGTGCCTATTTATTATGTGTTGCTTGAGAAATGATACATATTTAGGTGATTGTTGAACAATGTCACTCCTAACGTATGTGAGAAATCAATACAGCAGGCTTAAAGATAGGTTTAGAAAGAACAAGGCCTTGACATGGTCATAATGAGCGGTTAGATAAAGACAACTAGCGTAGTTCGAGAGAATGTGTCTAGTAAACTGTTGTAGTTGCTCGAGAGAGAATTACGGCACCTAAAGTGCTCACAACCAGTAGAGAATACATAGGCGAAATTATAGAAAACATAGCGGAAAGGATTCCGACAGTGGGGGAAATCATAACTCTAGACCTCCTAAATTTAATCTCCAACCCTTAGCATCTTTAGTTGTTAATTTACTACTTTAGTTTCTTAGTTAATTAGTTAGAAATAAATATTATAATCTCTATAATTAGAAAATTGTTTGGACTTGTGTTTCTTAGCAATATTAAACAATTACAGCGAAACCTTAGTTCTCTGTGGGATTCGACTCCGGACTTTTAGACCGGGATTATATTTGCAGCGACGACTTATCCTTTTTAGGACTAGAGTTGAGTGTGATCAGTATCGCATCTTCATGTCTCGGTCTGATATAATACGGGACCGAACCTCGGCCTTCCATCTTAACCTCGATTAACCATACAAAGTTGAGCGAGCCCGAATTTAACCGTACACGCAGATCAATACATGTAATTACATACATACCTAATATATGTGCCACATTAAATATCTCTAGTTTAAGAGGCTTTAATTTCTAACATTTATAGCTACAATTAATTTGGATTAACGTAACTAAGTTCATCGACAACAAAAAAAAAAAAGCATGCTGTCAAAAAAAAATCAACGCCTCAGGAGATATATTATCGAAGCATGTTTTTGGTACTATTAGAGACAAGGACGTACACAGTGAGGAGGATATGGGTTCATCTAAAACCATAGCTTTCGCTTTCGTCCCAAAAAATTATTAAATATATATATATANGGAATTTGATAAAACTCAGAATCCGAACTTATAAAGTTAAAATCTTAAATTCGCAATCTGATTCGAGAATGTGAAAATCTCAAAGTAGTACTCCTAAGCAGGGTCGAAGGTACATAGGATGACCACCCTTCATCGAAGAATTATATTACGTATAAGATAAAATATTATTTGTTATTGATTAAAAATAGATTTTGAACACTCTTACATAATCCACTGGCAAAGGGTGTTCAAATCAAACTTTGAACACCCTTATTGAATTTCTTGGCTTCGCCACTTCTCCTAAGCATATATATTCAAGTTTCAACAACAATATGTATGGTTGTTAGAGGACCACAAGACAAATAGGATCATTCCAAGTGCACTTCTTCGGTGGAAAACTCTAATCTAAACTTTTCTAGATCAGAGCCAAAAAAAGTACGTAGTTGAATTAATGCGCCTATTTTTTTGGATTTGGTAGTTTATACAGCATCCACTTTCCGTCATTGCAATGTCAACACGAAATGACCCTCGTGTAGTTCTGTGTCTTTGTCCCTATACTGCCTAAAAATGTACACTTATTTATTACTAGCCATTATAACCCCCAACAAAATTAGTTCATTCATGACTTTCGTCTCTCCTTTTTTCACTACTAGCCTTTAATTTTTGCACTATATAACCACTCAACTACATAGCACGAAAATAACCACAGAGAAATTAAAATGGCACGTAGTAAGATATCATGGCTCCTAATTATTATAACTCAAATTTTCATGTTATTAGTAGCCAAAACAAATGCCAAAATTCCGGCAATAATTGTTTTCGGCGATTCATCAGTGGATTCGGGTAATAACAACTATATTCAGACAATTGCGAGGAGTGATTTTATGCCATATGGTAGAGATTTTGCAGGTGGTCGGCCGACAGGTCGGTTTTCTAATGGAAGAATTACAACTGATTTTATTTCGGAGGCTGCTGGTTTAAAACCAACAGTTCCAGCATATTTGGATCCAGCTTATAATATTTCTGATTTTGCTGTTGGAGTTAGTTTTGCCTCTGCTGGAACTGGATATGATAATGCCACTGCTGATGTTCTAGTAAGCCTCTTTAATTTGCAATACTCTTAACATAACAGTAATAAAAAATAGTAATACTGCTACTTTGGTTGAGCAGTGTTATAGAGTTGGAGATCAAAGTTCATAGTAAAAATCTATAAGAAAAATAAGTTACATATAAGGTCTACGTTTACTCTTAATTGCAACCTTTGAAAAAAGAATATTGTCTTGGGCTTAAAGGAATAGTATTTGGGTTGACGTAGGGGTGGATACAGGATTTTTTAAAGGCATACCAAAAAAAAAAACACAAAAAAGTTAAAGCGCTTCAACATCTAATATATATATATATACATGAAATAACAATTTAATCTTATATACACATTATAATTTTCGACAAAGAAGGTTCAGTTGAACCCCTTAGCTTCCGCCCACCTAGCTCTGCACCTGGACGTCTGCCGAGAATTAATTAATTTTCTTGAGCCGAGGGTCTATCAAAAATAGTCTCTCTACTTCTACAAGTTAGGGATAAGATTTGCATATATATTACCTTCTCCAGATCTGATACTGTGATAATAGACTAGCTAGGTTTATTGTTGTTGTTGATTTTCCGAACAAATAAGAAGAAAATAGTGTTATATAAAATGAGATAAATATCGTGCGATCATAATCTTATTACTCTTGTCGTTTTATTAAATAGCTTGTACATGATCCAAAATTGCAGGGCGTGATACCCTTATGGAAAGAATTGGAATACTACAAAGAATATCAAAAAAAACTAAGGACTTACCTTGGTGATGCAAAGGCAAACGAAGTGATAAGTGAGGCATTATATGCTTTAAGTCTTGGAACAAATGACTTCCTTGAAAACTACTACACAATGTCTCAAAGACGATCTCAATACACTGTGGATCAGTACCAAACTTTCCTAATTGGAATAGCCAAGAATTTTGTAACCAATTTGTATAATCTTGGAGCAAGAAAAATATCACTAGGTGGACTTCCTCCAATGGGGTGTATGCCACTAGAAAGAACATCAAATATGGCAAATGGGAATGAATGTTTGGAGAGTTACAACGTTGTGGCTACGAATTTTAATGACAAATTGAGTGGTTTGGTTATTGAGCTAAACAAAGAGCTTTCTGGGATTCAAGTTGTTCTCTCTAATCCTTACAACATTATGCTACAAATGATTAAAAAGCCTTCCTTATATGGTACGTCTTTCCCCTTTTTTTTTCCTTTAATTAATTAAGAAAATATTTTCTTGATAGCGTAAACTCTATACAGTCAAACTCCTCTATATTGGTCATAACATCACGTCACTAGAACAATCAAATTTTCTTTCAAATCAATATTTCATGTAGTGTTATAATATTTTTTCTCTATACTATCATTCTACTATAGCAACCAAAAATATCTGAAGCAAACGAGATTACTATACATAGATTTGACTATATTTACTTGAGTTCTTAGAAGATTAAAGGCAGCTTGAACCTCTTGAAAAACCGAAGTACCATAATTAGTTTTAAATATGATCCCGTAAAATAACTTTTATAAACTTATAAGATATATTTTTCCAATAAACAACTCCTCTATATTGATTTCAACTATTTTCTACTAGTGCTATAACGTCTTAAATATTATAGTACTTAAGTTATACACTTCTAGTTTATTTTTTTTAACACCATAAGTGTAATTAAAATATTGATTATAACAAGTTATTACTGATATACTTTCTATGTTACTAACGTATATAATACTTGATATGAAAAGTTACATGTAATTATAGGTGATCCGCTTAAAATAATCGGTGAAAAATTATTTACATTGTCAGTGTTGGGAACATAAACTCATACTAGTACGTATTATGATAATCTTGTTATTTGACAGGTTTTGAGGTAGCTTCACTCGCGTGCTGCGCAACAGGACTATTTGAGATGGGTTACGCATGTGATCGATATAATTTTTTCACATGTAAAGATGCAAATAAATATATATTTTGGGATGCATTTCATCCAACGGAAAAAACAGATCGTATCATCGCAGATCATGTGGTTAAAACAGCTCTGTCCAAGTTTTTAGAATAATCATAAGATGAATTATCTATTTGTATAAAAAAGACAGCCCGGTACACTAAGTTTCCGCTATACACCGCCTGGGGAAGGACCGGACCACAAGCGTCTATAGTACACAGTCTTACCCTTCATTTCTGCCAGAGGCTGTTTCAAGATTATCTATTTGTATGCTTTGGTTATTCCATAATGCCATATATAATTAGTATGTAATTACGTGTGTATATTCTTAGATTGAGTGGATTTCTAGTTACGTAAACTGGAGTTGTTGCGTGATGTTCTTTCATCCCTCATACGAAGAAGGATATGTAATATGAGAAAATGAGTGATTTTAGAATTACCTTTTATTGATATTTTTCTTGTTCTATACTCCTTTATTTTTCTAAAAGTTAGCTCATCAAAAGACCAAAAAGTGTTCATAATCATTTTTATGGTCATTCGAATTGCTAATCTAAACAATTTGAATGTCTTTTATTAGATTGTGGAACTAGTTACGAGTAAATTTTTATTTGCAAAGCTAATAGAGAAGGGACAAGAAGGTCAATAATGAAGAACCATGTCAAAATCAATGAGAAATAAAAATATTATTTTTTAAACCATGATAATCCAAAGTTCTCACGTAAAAACACTCAAAAAGTCAAGATTCATATGCCCCACTTTCTATCATTTGTGAATCTCTTAAAAAAATTAAGAAAAAGATTGAAGGGAATGGATTCAATTATCGAAGAAGAACAAGCGATTTAAGTAAAAGGAATTTGGGAGAATTTGGAAGGTATTTTTAAAAGTTTGCTGATTGTAGGGGCGAATTTGGCCCAATAGTATAACAGTAGGGGTAAATTTGGCTCGATAGCATAACGGAGGTTAAATATAGACAATATATGAAAGAAGAGGGGTATATTTGGCCCTTTTCCCATCAAAATATCATGATTGTCCACGCGATAAATAGCTAACTTATGACAACCAATACATAGTCCAGAAAATCTTGAAACTTTTCCCAGCAATGCTTAGTTTATAACATTTATCTAATTTTGACTAAATACAAGGTGGTGAATAGTGCAATAAATAATGTTCTAAACCCACTGACTTGCGTAATATAACAACAGAAAAAGTGACTTCTGATATATCCCCAAGAGTAACAATCCATGTAAACTTCCAGGAAACAAAGGAAGGAAAAAGGAAATCTTTTGAACTGGGGAGGCCAATCTGATGATGAATACACTAAACACAGTAATACACGGCTTGTTACGTCAAAACTGTTTCTAACTAGCTTATCATCAGACTCTATGAGAATGAAGAAGAATTATAACTCATCTTTGTTTGGCGTCTCGTCGCCCATAAGTTCTTCAAGGGAGAACTCGTCTTCTTCGATGATTTCCCCATCTTTTCCGTCCCATGCTTCAGTCTTAACAATTGAAGGAGTAGCAGCTAATGGCAGATTACCTTTTCCACCTAGTCCAGCTTCTTTCACAAAATCTCTGTATATATAGAATGAATAGTGTCAAGTTCAATCCCAAATACAGTGGGGAACCCAAAATGACGGGGATAAAGCTATACTTACATTATTGGCTGGCGCTGGAATGCACTCTTAAGAGGTGCATATACTCCTTTTTTCACATTCAAAGCTACCATAGCTGGATATCCATAACCACCAACGCCGACGTGCTTTTCAAGGTCTGGTTGCTTACCAGCAGCCACCCAAACGTAGCTGTAAAATTGACCAAATATTAGGTTTATGTCTATATTCTAGAATAGTACAAGCCACATTGTATTACACCTGAGAAAATCTCTATAGAAGAAAAGAATGCAATATGTGTAGCTGAGTACACTACTACACTTGCCTGTAGGGATTTCTCTTGAATTTCTCCGCAACGGATAACAACAATTCTAGGTATTTGTTCCTTCCTTCAGCCTTGGAATCTAATATATCCGGCAGGAATGAAACAAAGCAGATTGCAGCAGAATTACATTTCTCTTCCATGACATCCTTCAATAGGAAAGAGATCAAATTAAGTCATAGTTTAATGGTTATAAAAAGCAAGACGGAAGAAGAGTTCAACGGATTATTAAAGTGAGCTTACTGGGCTAGTCAGCTCAATCACTTCAGGAGGTGCAACATTTGTTTCCAGCTGCGCTAATCCAAAGGACTCAATGGCTGAAGCTGTTCTTGCACCTTCGTATGGGACAGGGCTATCCTTGTCAGCACCAAATACCAAAATTGTGGGGAAACCTTGGACATTGAACCTGCTCATCAAAGACTGATGACAGACCCTAATTAGAATTGGGACACTCAATAAGGTAATGTTAAAAGTTAAACGGAGCTCCTATCAGAAATTCTGTTTCTATTTGTAATGTCAAATCAAGGGATGAGAACAACCATATCATCCTCACTTTCCATGTATTGCATATGATAACCCAAGCGTATCTCATCATTTTGCTTAGTGCTTTTTATTCTTTTTTCGTGAAATGTCCAATCATGCTTGTTAATTCAAGCAAGTTCATGACCTTGACTTTTAAGGAAGCTAAGCAAATAATTCCTATTCAAAGATGGAGAAATTGTGTGAACAGACATAAAGCAGCATATGACTATAGAGTTCGAAATTATCAGAAGAACAGAGGACTGCAGGCCAGAGAATATTAACAATCAGAGAGCCGTCAAGAATGATAGTATAGCTGATAAATGATTCAATTTTTTTTTTTTTTTGGGTGGGGGGGTTTGGATCACTTTTGACAGGTTCCACTTGATAACTCATGGTAATAGGTGCAAGCAACTTTAAGTTAATACAATTTAGTCTCCACCAACTACCTTCATGTGTTCTCTATTTTTCTGTTATTATTAAGAGAATAAAAGATGAGCTAAAAACTCAATAATATGACAGATGTCCAACTGATCATAAGATTCCAACTTACCTTCTCTGCATCACAGTCTACGTGGCCCAGCTTCACCTTACCCTGAAGGTTCTTAGCAGCTTTCTTCCACTCAGGAGCAAGCTTTTTGCAGTGCCCACACCTTAAAAGAGCCATTAAAATTTAAGATCTCAGTAAGTAAATAGAAACAACATACCAATCAAAAAAAGTAAATAGAAACAACATATAATCTAAAAGAAAATAAAATAAGGGTGAGAAGGGTCTTGATATCAAAATTGGTAAGCAAAGCATAAAAGCCGGATGGAAGAGGTAATTTATGACTCATCAATCACATTCACATATACCTTTAGCACACGCATCTTCAGAAACTTAAGAGTAACCTTTTCATACAAAAATAAACTCTAGCGAAAAGGTCCACCTTAAATGTTAAGGGCTTTCTAACTTCCAACCTTATAGAGAAACTGAGGTTCCCTACCATATAATTCTTCTCTCAGGTTTGGGAATAGTTAATTTCTTTGAAATGACGTAAAGCACTACATTTACTTGAACACCCAACTCAGAGTTTACACCAGGTGAAATAATGTCCTGCAGTTTCCTCCCCCAGAAATGGAATTATATGATTAAGCAATGGGCCACAGAATTTAGGGGTTACTGATTACAACAACCTAGAGTCATTTACAGATCTTTATTCTGCGCCGCGCCACCGCACTAGTCTTAAACAATAATTCGGCCACTCAACTGAAACATTCAGAAATACTTTCAGCGAATGGGTTATCACCATGTGAAAGAACGAGACAGCATATATAGACCAACAGAAAGGACCTTAGACTCGTGCAAGTACAAATAATTTTGTGGCTGGCAAGTGGCAATGAAGAAACTAAGTCTTAACAGTTGAAACTTACCAAGGTGCAAAAAACTCAACTATCCAGAGATCTTTGCTCTTAAGCACCTTCTCATCAAAATTTCGTGAGTTCAACTCTACCGATGCACTAGGCTCAGAACTCTCAGAAGATCCTCCTGTTGCTTTTCCATGTACTCGCTCCTTCAGCAGTGCCTTGATCTATATGCAAAGCAGTTAACATCAAAACCTTCCCTGGTTTCTCATGAAGACTCAAATGGGGCATGGAGAAAGGACTCAAGACCATCATTCCATCAATTGTTAAAGACATAATGATTAAAAGCTCGTTAGGATGATTTATCAGTTAAATAGATTATTTACTATCATCAAATGTGTAATGTGTAAAGAAAATTATCATGCTTTAAACAAATATAAGGAGTGAAGATACAGAATCCTCTTTTTTACAAGTAAATGAATACAGCTTAATCCCAGACGTCATTAAAAAGAAATTTATTCATCTTAACTACTAGATTTGGATCTGGCAATGCATTATATCCGGCAATAAGAAGATGCACAGCAGAATCATTTGATTTGTTCAAGACAAAGAGTTTTTGCTGGAGATGAAATTGTAAAAGACAGAAAAAAGATATGATGCTAGGTAACTTTAACATAAAGAAAACTTGGAAAGAAGAAAGCCCTAGAACAGACTGACTTTCAACCAATGTAAACAATGACAATTACCTGCTGCAATGCGAATTCGGCAATTGGTTTCGCTTCACGTGCCCCTTGGTAATCAACAGGAGGTTTTCCAGGTGCAAACACCTTGATGGTAGGAAATCCTCTGATGCCATATTCCTAAATCACAAATACATGAGTCAGCTTTATCACTTCTAAATTTATCACCTTAAGTTCGACCCATTGATACTGTGATGACACTTGGCATCTTTAGATTTTAGAATTTTCATTAATTGCTATGATGTATAAATGTGCACAGAAAGGTGTGAAAAATGAGAGAAACAGCACCAAAGAACCAGATCAAATGATTGAAATAGTCATAAATTTCGACTCCAAAGGTTCCAACCAAATTTCAGTGCTTTTTTAAAAACGAGAAGTGCAAAGGAACGACAAGGTCCATGGTTTGACGAGAGAAGCAAGAAGTGAGACGCTTTCTTCTTTGAAGTGAAGCACAAAATATACAAGAAATTACAGAATTTCCAACATCTGTGAATTTAGTACAAATAAAAAGTAAATTGTAATTAAAATAACTCAATGTCCAATCCAATATACTATAATGCTGATGTTGTTCCAACTTCTCAAAGTTGAGAATTGAGATTGAAAGATGCGACTGGTTCTCATTAGAATCACTTTGTGCACCACTGTTTGATGCACAAACTTCTCTAAAGTGCATGGCTTCACCGATGGAGTTATGACCCCTTGCTTCACATTGCTTCCTCGCTTTAAGCGACAGAATGATGCCTTTTAATTACACTAAACCAAATTGTCCTAATTTGAGTTTACTACTCAGCTTCTTCCCGTATTCTATTAGATTGGAATCTTACTCAGGCAAGGGAGACTATAAGCTATTTTAGGTTAGTTCCCAATCCTCCTAGTATTATTCTATTTCTTAGAGAAATTGGAACATGAAACCATGCTTTAGAAGCTTCAGTAGCCGACTAGCGGCTGTGAAAATAAAAATAAAAGTGGACCAAGTCATAGAGACTACGCACAAGTTCAATAATTCTTTAACTTTTTTGGTTGTTTCAATGATTCTTTAACTATGCTAAAACGTCAAGGGTTCTAATTATTTCTGTAGAATTAAATGGTTCAAAAACAGCAAGTTAGTCACTGAAGAATAGAACCTAAGTGAGATAGATAGAATTCGTTTAGCTAATTTTCTCCTTTACTCTAGACATACAGTCATATTCATCTCTATATAATCAGGGATACTTCCTTATCATGTTAAGATTGCTCCAAATACCTCAATCATAATTCACAAAATGATTTCCAAAGCGTAGAAGCCCAAAACTGAGTGATCGACCATAATTCAAGCAAAATGTATCTGTGTTATATGAATCTGGGCATGGATATGTATTTTCTACAGTATACTCTGCTATGAGTATGTGCAGTTAATTTTAGTGTATGCTGAAGAATTTGCACAAAGTGGTCATGCCCATGTCCCAACCCATACGATTAAGTCCACAGATACGATGATGTCAGCGATACAGGGTAATTAAATGACACATGTATCTCACTTCTTTCTTTTTTCTTTTTCCAAAGAAAGATGATATACATCTCACCTTTGAATGCTCTTTCAGTTTTTATCAATCAGTCATCAACCTATTTTTTTTTATTGCTTGTTTCAGTCATCACCATTCCTTTAGCATATTATCTCTGGTCCATAACCAATATCATACTAGAAGGTTTCATTTCATCATCTCAATACAACCGTATCTGATCTCCTTGCAGATTTTAATAGTTCTTGTTCAGGTTACAAGACAGAAGACACTACTATAATTGATTTGGTAAATGAATATCCATGTTTAAGACAACATTAACCAAAAAATACCTGTGCGAGGGATTTGTGAGCATCAGCGTCAAGAGCTGCTACGGTGGCAACACCTTTCAATATAGTAGCTGCCTTTTCCCAATGGGGTGTCAGAGATTGACAATGACCACACCAAGGCGCAAAGAACTCAACTAAAACAATACCATTTGAATTTAGCACCTGCAATCACCCATTAAAAGTTAAGTTTTTTGAAACGCAATTTATACTTTGCAGTGTCGGATACATTAAATAGCTGAGATAAGGCTATAAAACACCCCCAAAGTAGGATATAAACACATTTCATAAAGATTCAGATGGGTACTAGTTTTACCCCCGCAAAACTTTTATTTTTACTTGATTAAGTTATACGTTTGAAAATGACAATTGAAGGTTAGACGGGTAGCTATTTTCACTGTTTGCTAATGATACAAAACGTGAAAATATTAATTTTGCAGTGTCAAAGTAGTCTACAAATCATTACCACTTGCATATACTCCAATAAAGCAGTGCATAATAGCTATTAAGGACTAATAGAACATCAATGATCCACTCTCTAGAAAATGAACAGTGTGTGTTTGTGCCCTAAAATAACAAAGAATGGCATTAATCAATGAAATAATTCAGGAAAAACTCAAACTCCAGTTCAATCCATTCCCAAATATTACAAAAACAAATACTGATCTCGCGTTTAGAGAAGACAGTCATGGATATTACAAATGGGTTTTCCCCTTCAACTAAAATCAAAGCGAACCTATGTTATAACAATTCGGTCTTGAATGAAAATTGAAGAAAAATAGGGAGCTAAAAAGAAGGGAAAAGAATACCTTAGACTTAAAGTTGTTGGGATTTAACTGAAGAACTGGGGATGAAGGTCCGTACAATGCATTGACGGTAGCAATAAGGTGTACAACTATCAATAAAAGTGGAACAATCGAAGCTCGATCCATTCTTTTCTTCTTTCGTCGTTTCTGTGAAAGAGAATTTTGGAGTACTAATGGTGAAGGCTAATATTATTGAGAAGTAAAAAAGAGAGAAACACCATGTTCTGATTTCTATTGCCGTGGCAATGACTACGTGGTATTAACCAATTAGCGTTGTCCATGTCAGCTTATGATGTTATTCCGGTTTCAGAGATCCAACACAATGACTGGACTCCATAGTTAGGAAAAAGAAATGGACGGTATGAGATGTTTCCCTGTTTTTTCCTTCTTTCAAGAGAAAGTTCTAGATATTTTCACCAGTACTTCGGATTTCTTTTTTTTTTAAGTTTATCATTTAGTATATGAAGTTTATTGAGCTCGCTATTTTGTATTTATGTTTAACCGAAAAACGATAAAGTTTAATTTATACGTGATTTATAAACAAGCGAATTAATTTGACTTCAAAATAATAAATAAATAAAAAAGAAATACAAGACTTAGCGTAGAAATAGAAATAAGACAATGAATAGCCTGGCTCCAGGATCGTCGCTTCTGAATGCAGTAATAGCAGTACTAATAAGCAAGAAATTAAATGGTATTGAGCTTTTGAATAGTATATAGCATAAGTTTGTCAGAAAATTTGTGTCTCTAATGGTTGTTGAACTCGTTATTTATAGTTGCATCTAGGAACAAGGTCCTAGGATCAAACCCCTCTTAAATGACAATTACGGGAGCCATTGAAAAATGTGTAACAGCAGGGTATGAATGCCATGTTCGCTATAGCGGACTATTGTTAGTACCGCAGAATATTCTCCATTGAATTCTACCGGTTGGCAGGCATTTATTTGTCTTTATAAGCAACATTCCTTTCGGGGACAACCGAAATTGCTGCCCCCGGACTTGATTTCCACTTGTCTCGTTTTTCATCTGTCTCTGATTCCACGTGTTACTCTATTATGCGAGTATTTAATATGAACAAATTTTTTCCTATACATATAGTCCCCCTGCTTTTCGGTGGCACATCCTTGTGTCACCAGAAAGTTGGTGAAGATACATTCCTTGGCGAAAAATTCTATGACCTCCTCTGAAAAGTTTCTAATGCTTGATTAGACACACGTCTCTCCGTATTTAATGCCTCGAACACGCATCATCCCACGATTCAGCAATACTTTCGCCGGTTCTCGAGGTAATCATGGCCACGATTTTAGCCACTTATTCCTTTACTTATACGCTTCAATCTTTTTCTTTTACACTTCACAATTTTTCGAACTACCTCAAACTTTCTTTACTCAACTCACTCTTGCTTTCAGCTTTCTTTAACCTTCTTCTTCAGAGAAACCCTTACTTCCTTCTGCTAAATATGGCTTCCTTTTTTAAAAAACTCCAGTTCTTCAAAAAACAAGGGAAGCACAGATGATGCTTCTCCTCCTACAGTGAGCACCATTATCCTGAGAAAGCTTACTACAGCTAAGGACTTCGAAGAGAAGTTCCCTTTTCCTAACTCCCGCTCATGAGCAGTTGACATATACCCTTCTTCCATCCGTCTTTCTAGCACCCTACTGTGAAGGAAGACTGTGATTTCCATGATTTAAACAGCATCGCTTCCGATCTAGCGGAGCGGGTAACCTTCCCCAAGAAGGGTTTTACGTACGTTTACACGTACCCCTTCACTTTGGGCCTGTTCTTATTTAACGGGGGACTTGACTCCATAATCTTGGAGTTTTGCTTCTATTATCAGATCTTCTTAGCTTAGATGAGCCCATATGTATGGCGGACGGTAACCTGCCTTTGGCGGCTATGCCAGGAGAAGGGGGAAAGCTCTCTCTGGCTCGACTAATGAACCTTTATTCCACCAAGATTTTCCGTGGGGGAATGATAAACTTCAGCAAACATGGTCACCGTGCTTTGCTCACCAACATGGATGATGACAACGACCATGGATGGATGGAGTCGTCTGTTGTAGTTACCACCAAGGACATCATCCCGGCCACAACTCCATCTTTTCCTAAATTATGGAATCGTACACGTAATTTCAACGTCTATCCTTTCTTCTGGTTAAAAGTTGTTCCATGTTGATCGATGCAGGTGCTTCCTCTTGGAGTCACCGACCGGAGAATAAGCAATAAAAAGACGACGTTCCTCTATGATCAAGGGTAAATTAAAAAGGTGAAGAGCGTCGCGGCCGAGCCATCCACAGACACTGTGGTGATCGATGAAGATTGGGGAGCCAGTGATGAAGGGGGTTCGCTACTAGAAGACGACGACCTTCATCAGCTCAACAGAATGCTCAATCTGTTGAGCTGGTTACACCAACCGAGGACGACGTCCGAGCGCTCTGGGGGAGTGTGATATAGTGGAATATGCCAACTCTCGCTTCCGAGTCCCAGTCGTTGCTCCTGGTACTATAAGGCTGAGTACCGGTCCTCTTCCGTCTTCGTCTGATGAGAAACCAACAACTAGCACTGCTTTTTTCGCAGCTGCTTCTCAACCCATAACACCATCAGCTTCATCTCCTTCTTCGCCAACCATGCCTTCGCCACCAGCAACAGCTACATCATCTCCGACGGCTACAGACATCCGAGAGGAGGATGTCTCTCCTACCTAGTCCCCAGTCCATAGGAATTTGG
The DNA here is from genome assembly GCA_005239525.1 of Nicotiana knightiana. Classification (NCBI taxonomy): domain Eukaryota; kingdom Viridiplantae; phylum Streptophyta; class Magnoliopsida; order Solanales; family Solanaceae; genus Nicotiana; species Nicotiana knightiana. The sequence continues at coordinate 44,078 of ML381973.1, forward strand.
GGCATAGCTATTTTCCCCCTCCGCAGATCCTTAGAGGAGTAGGAGCATCTCCCTCTCGGTCTCTACTGAATGCCATTTGTTGTCTCGGCCAGTGGATCTTGCCAATTACTTGAAGCCTCTGGATTCATATAAAGATGGGAACAAAATACATTCTCTCTCGGGGGAGTGTATGGTAAACAATTCCATGCACAACGCAGCAGTGGTACAATCTTTATTCCATTTACTATTTTTTTCTAGCTTCGCTATGACAGGATTTTTTATTTGAATTTTTGCCTTGCATGCTAAATTTCTTGCTTTTGAGGGCCTTCAAAGGTTGATCCTTAATAAAGAGAAACCCACCTCCGAGTGGGATCAATTATCGTCCGAGTGGGATCAAATTGTTTCTCGCCTCCTAGAACTGGAAGCACAAGATGCCGAGGTTGTTGAGTTTGAGGCTCGGTTGCAGTAGAGTGAGAAAGAGGTGGTGACCCTCGGCCAAGAAGCCGCTCTTTTAAGGGTACAATTTCAAGAGGCCAAGACAAAGTGGTCCAAGGTCAAAAATGGTGTTCTTGCTGCTGCAGATCGCGAGGCTACCTCTGCTGAAAGACTAAATTACTGTCACGATCCAAATTGGAGGGCCGCGACGGGCACCCGGTGCCTTAATCAACCGAGTACCAATGTAACATATATTTCTTATTACACCATCATGGGTAAATGGTACATAAGGATCTTCATGAGATAACCAAAATAAAACATAAGGGAATACTAGAAATAGGACGATCCAACATAATATAGAAACTTATACATGTGACATACGGGCCTATAAGGCCGACATGATCATTTCTCAAAACATAGGCCGTCAAGTCCATATAATTATCCATATACATGACATCCGTCTACAAACCTCTAAGAGTACATAAAAGTCATAAGTCCCGGACAGGGCCCCGACATACCAAGCAATACATGTCCAAAGTATACTGACCAAATAGGCAACTCCGGAACAAGTGGAATGCACCAACACATTCCGCTGAGCTGATAGCCTACTAGGAGGACCGCCAACCTATCTATCAGAACCTGCGGGCATGAAACGCAATGTCCCCAAGCAAAAGGGATGTCAGTACAAATAAAGTACCGAGTATGTAAGGCATGAAAATCAGTATATAAAAGATGTGAAAGAAACATGGAGTAAAGGACTCAACCTATAAATCTAAATAGCTCTATGAATTATGAAACATTTATAATGACATGCATATGCGTATAAATGTTATATTATGCATAGGTATATGCGTACATAACATCATCAAGCCTCTGAGGGCATCCCATCATATTATCTCAGCCTCTGTGGGCGAAATCATCAACGTATACCAACTGATCAGATGGTAGTGCGTATATAACGCCATTCTCATACCCCATATACATATAATATATGTATATAACTCCATCTAGTCATGGGTCAATGTACGTGTATAAATGAATGCAATTCATAATGAAGTAAGTGAATAAGATCTCTCGGAATTTCATAAGACCTATGAACAGACGATATGATAGTAGGACATATGGGAGTCAAGAACATAGACATCCCTAATGCTTCTATGAATAGAGGAATTTATGAAAGTTGTGCGTTTTCTCGTTTCGTTTGTATCGTATGGATCATGCCAAAAGAAAAATGGGGACAACCTTAACATACCTTTGTCATTTACCTAACCACATGATGTCGGTTCAGCCCGCTAGTACTTTAGTCTACAACAAACAATAAAGGACCATTGTTAAGCTTACGGAAGCTAGAACTCAACACAAATGTGCGACTAACTCGTCTACGAAATTTTGGTCAGTACCTCCCCTTATTCTTTTCATTTTCCTCAAATCAAACAACAAGACCAACATGTCCATAATGTCAACAAAACCGTCCATACCATCTCGCCCAACAACCAAGTTCTAACTTGCACTTTCCAAGGCTTTTCTTCTTCCAAACACATCAACCACAATAGCAATAGTATTCTTAAGTTATTTCTACTGATTTCCATCCATAAAACACCAAGAATTCAACTCCAAAATACTCCAGTAACTACAACACTTCAACACGAAGTTCAACCTACTTCACAAGTTTTCTTTAACAAATCAATTAGATATACATAAATGATCTTAAATACATATAGGAGAGTTAAACCTTACCTTGATAGCAAGAATACTTGTCCAACTAAGATTTACTTCAATCACCAACTTATTTATCGAAATGAGGATATGACTTATGTCTTATGTTCTTTTATTATTTCAAGGCTTGTCTCCTCTTGTCTTCCCTTAACTTGACTATGGACTCTGTCATCATGTCATATTTTGAATTATCGTTATCACTCATTTATTACATCTTATTCATAATGCTTTATTTACTCTCTTCTTATTATTCTCCTGCTAATATTTCTCTATATCACTTTATTCTGAAAGCTTCAACAAAATATTCTGTCACTTTTAGCTCCCCTTGCTTCATCTTACTGGCTCTACGGGCCGCCTATCATTCTCTTTTTTCTATGGACGGGAATCATACTAAGGTAAATATTTATCCCTTCTAGGATTCCACTGCCTATCTTCTGAAATTTCTGAAC
>ML381974.1:1238-22733 GCA_005239525.1 Nicotiana knightiana
AACCCTAACCGTGTAGGAGACTTCTATTTCAACCGGGAAATATTTAACTCGTCAAACTCGGACTTGGGCAAAACTGGGGACCCCTGGCGTTTGGGCTCTAACGCCACCCTAACTCCATGGGGGGGCCTGGCGTTATGGCCCTAACGCCCCCCTAACGCCAGGGGGGCCAGTCTTTATGGGGCAAACTCCCCCCTAACGCCAGGGTGTGCCAGGCTTTAGGGGGCAAACGCCCGGCTATCGCCCGGGCATCTCTTTTGCGTATTTTTGACGTATTTGCATCCCTTTAGCTCCGTTTCCATTTCCAATTCACCTACACATGAAATAAACTCCATTAAGCACATAACAAGTGTAATTTTATCATTAATGCGCATAAAATGTAAGGTATATCACATGTTAAACTATGCAATTTAGTCTCGCATCAGCTAGTTATACCCGGTTCAAACTAAACCCTTGGAAAAGAACCGAGGTCAAAAGAAAAACCAAGGGGGAGTTACTACACTACCTACAAACGAAAATAAAAATATAAAAAAAATCTTTTTGGTATTTTCTTTGGACTAACTTCCCTCAAGAGAACTACCTAAGAAGTCCGTTGTCGAGAAGAGTCCTCTACATAAATCTTTTTTTTTTTTTGATAACCACCTTGGACCCTCAAGAACCCCTGGCACAGGGATCCATCGTCAGGCCAAGACGATAGAATATAATTACTTACACCTAGAAATCTCTGCAAAATTAATACTAACCTACAATTGTGACATGCCAAATCAAAATAACCAAATTAACATATCTACAACATACAACATACATACAGGGAATCCAAGCCCACCCCACACTTAAAATGAGTACATGTCCTCATGGACAAAGAAAACATAGTAAGGGAGAGGGAACTTCCCTAACAGATCAATCTTGATCGGATACGGAGACGGCGTCGACCTTGCACGCCCGACCCAAAGCACGGAGCCAGCCAATGATTTTCTTTTCTGATCTCCTCTGCTGAGTGGCCATCTCATATACTCTTGCACCTATGTCAGCTACCGAGGTCCTCAGCCAAGCTACATCGTGCTCTAAGCAGTCTAACTGCTGTCCTCGACTGGCCCCAGATGGGCCTGCAACTTCAGCAGCCTGTGGTGGCGTTGTCTGCTCACCCACAATCTCCACCTCTTCATCATCCTGGTGTGGCGTCTCGTCATCCTCATCCTCCTCATTACTATCATCAGAATTGTCCCCATCCAACTCTTCCAGTGCTACCGATCCCTTACTAATTTTGACCATATATGTCGTGAATGGATGCACTGAAGGGACTTGACCGTCTATAGCCAGGTTATAAGGAACATTTGCCTGAAGACATAACCGGGTAACCAGGGCCAGATAGTATAACCCGTACCGTGGAACCTTGACACATTGGAACATTTCATCATGTATAACTCTGGTCACGTCGAATGGGACATTGTTCATGAAACACCAAATGAGGCACCCTCGAGGTATGTTCACCTCGGACAGGTTCTTGGAGGGCAGGAGGCGACTGTTTATGAAGTACAGCCAGCACTTAGCCTCAAACTTGAGGGCCGAGGAGTGGAACTTGTTCCCGTACTTGTACCATTGTAAAGTGGCCCCTAGTTGACATATGACATCAGTGAAATTATACCAAGGAGTGTATTGTCCACTGAATGTTTGGTAGCCGTCCACATACCCCTTAACTGGTGGAGGTAGCCTGTACAGAATCCGGATGGTGTCTAGGGAGGCATCGACCGATCTATTGCGCACAGTCACAACATGATTCACGTGTTCCAGAAGGTTCGCGTAGAACTCCCGGACAAGCATAACATTAGCCACAACAGGCTCCTCCATGAATATTTCTAGTCCTCGTCGCCTCAGCTCGACGGGTATATTGGGACAGGTTTTCCCTAATGCCCTGGGGTCCATGGCCTGTTCCGGCATAATTGTTTTGGCCTCCTTTTTTCTAAATCGGTCCTGGGCTTTGGCCAAGACGAATTTCTGACTGTCGAAGGGCCTTGAGTCAACAGATTTTCGAGGCCGGCCTCTGGTGTTGGATTGAGGAGGGCGGCTGGAGGAGGATCCAGTGGCTTGGCGCTTTCGGGGTGGCATGGTACCTGCAAAACGCCCATTATCAGCTTAGAACAAACGGGTGACCCAACCCATGGCTACTCAGACTTCACCACGAAATTGGTCACTACACTTCCTCCAAAGAGGCATTTTTACAAACATGTGGTGGGCAATGGCTATGTTTAACCCCAACCTTCATTAAATCACAATAAGCACCACCACATTGCCCCAATAAACACACATCACCCCCACCATTCATGAGTTGCAAGTTCTCAGCCCTACACAACTACTAAAGTATATATACCCAAGACTAAGACTACATTCTACCATACAAAGCAAAAAAGAAAGAAAAGAAAGCTAAATACGAAATTGAACAATAAAATAAAAAAATCAAAGGGAGAATTACATACCTGTAGAGAGAATGAGAGGAGGAAAGTCAAAGGGTGGTGAAGGATTTCGTGAGAGTGGGTTTGTTTTAGGGCTGGATTTTTCTAAGTGTGAAGGAAGAGGGGGAAAGTTAGGGGGCAGGAAGAAGAAGAAGAAGGGGGAAAGGGTTTATGTGAGAGGAGGAGAGGAAACGTGGGGAGGGAAGTGGAAGGGGTGGGGTGGGGGTTTAGCTTAATTGGGTAAAAGAAAAAAGAAATAACAAAATTAAAATAAAAAAATTTACCTGGGTTCGAGTCCACTAGCGCGGCCTTAGCGCGAGCGTGCTAGTGGGCATCGTGGGGCAGTGTAAAACCCTACTAGCGCTGGATTAGCACGGGCTTAGAGCGGCCGCGCTAGTGGAATTGAAGCTGGGGCAGTGTAAAACCTGACTAGCATTGGCTTAGCGCGGGCGCGCTAGTCCAGGCGTCCCCAGCTATATTTCTTTGTTTTATTCATCCTTGGGGGCTTTTGCCCTCCCCTTTTCTCGAACACCTGCGCATGTTAGTATCTACACTATAAACACTATAAATGTTGCGTTGCCTCTCAACCAGCGCTTGATTTAACGTCGCGGCACGACGGGTACAATAGACAATGGGTTGCCTCCCATGAAGCGCCTGATTTAATGTCGCGGCACGACGCAAAGTAGGCGCAATTAAGGATCGGTCATCCTTTGTGGTTCCTCGAGACGCATCTCAGACAACTCTTTTGTGTCATCCATTCCCACATACAGTTTGAGTCGTTGGCCATTAACCTTGAAGGTGTTGGTTCCATTTTCACTGGTTATCTCCACAGCCCTAGACGGGAACACTCCGGTAACATTGAACGGCCCAGACCATCGGAACTAAAGCTTACCAGGAAACAATCTCAACCTTGAATTGTACAATAATACCTTGTCTCCCGGTTTGACATTTCTGTCCACAATGTGCTTGTCATGTAACCACTTCATTCTTTCCTTGTATATCCTCATGCTTTCAAAAGCGTGATATCTGAATTCCTCCAGCTCATGCAGATCTGTCAGTCTATTTTCCCCAGCAGCATCAGGGTCCATGTTCAATTTCCTTAGGGCCCACCAAGCTCGATGTTCTAGCTCCACGGGCAGATGACAGGCCTTTCCAAATACCAACTTATATGGGGACATACCGGTTGGTGTTTTGAAATGCGGTCATATAGGCCCAGAGTGCATCGTCAAGATTTTCGCCCAATCCGTTCTTGTGGCATTTACAGTTTTCGTGAGCACACTCTTGATCTCTCGGTTAGAGACCTCTACCTGCCCGCTAGTTTGGGGGTGATACGGGATGGCCACCCTGTGGCACACATCATATTTGTCCAGCAACTTCTCAAAGACACGATTGCAAAAGTGTGTGCCCCCATCACTGATAATGGCTCTCTGAATCCCAAACCAGGTGAAAATATTCTTCTTCAAAAACCCAACCACCACTCTTGAATCATTGGTGGGGAATGCTGCAGCTTCCACCCATTTGGACATGTAATCTACAGCAACAAGTATGTACTTATTGCCGTAAGAGATGACAAAGGGACCCTTGAAATCGATCCCCCAAACATCGAACACCTCAACTTCCTGAATTGGTTTCATAGGCATCTCATGTCGACGGGATATGTTTTCCGTTCTTTGGCATTCGTTGCATCCTTTTACCCACTGGTGGCCATCCTTGAAAATTGTTGGCTAGTAGAAACCGGCCTCTAACACCTTTGCTGTTGTCCGGACTCCTCCAAAGTGTCCCCCATAAGGTGACGCGTGACAGGCCTGCAAAACAAAAAATTGTTCTATCTCGGGGACGCATCTCCGGATCATGTTATCAATACAAATTCTGAACAAATACGGTTCGTCCCAATAGTAGTTTTGGCAGTCACGATAAAATCGTTTCTTTTGCACAGAGGAGAGCTCATAAGGGTCGATGCCACATGCCAGGTAATTAGAAATATCTGCGTACCATGGAACCTCTCCCACACTTGTGGCTAGCAGCTGCTCAACTAGAAAGGTTTCCAGAATATCCTCAGGCTCAGGTGCCTTTTCAGCACCTTCAAGGCATGATAAATGATCAACGACTAGGTTCTCCGTTCTCTTACGGTCACGAATGTCCAAGTCAAACTCTTGCAAAAGCAGCACCCAATGAATTAGGCACGGCTGAGACTCTCTTTTCTCGACCAAGTACCGAATGGCTGCGTGATCAGTGTACACAATTACCTTCGACCCGATCAGGTAAGACCTGAACTTGTCAAAGGCAAACACTACAACGAACATCTCCTTTTCTGTTACCGTGTAATTTTGGCAGAGCTCCACTCAACGTCCTACTTGCGTAGTAAATTGGGTGCATTACCTTATCTCAGCGCTGACCCAACACGGCTCTCACAGCGTAGTCACTAGCATCACACATGAGTTCGAACGGTTGCTCCCAGTCGGGGGCAACTATAATCGGTGATGTGACTAACCACTTCTTTAGCTCCTCAAAAGATACCAGCAATCATCAGAAAACACAAATGGGTTATGTTTTTCTAGCAACTTACAGAGAGGGTTGGCAATTTTGGAGAAATCCTTGATGAATCGCTGGTAGAATTCGGCGTGTCTTAGGAAGCTACGAATAGCTTTGACTGACGTGGGCGGTAGGAGTTTTTCAATCACGTCTACCTTGGCCCTGTCCACCTGAATACCTTGGCTCAAAACCAAGTGTCCCAAGATGATTCCTTCTTGTACCATGAAATGGCACTTCTCCCAATTCAGCACTAGGTTCGTCTCGATGCACCTCTTCAGTACACGATTTAAATTTGCTAGGAATTCATCAAACGAATTTCCCACCACTGAGAAATTGTCCATGAAGACCTCCATAATATCTTCCACCATATGTGTGAAAATGGCCATCATGCACCGTTGGAATGTTGCAGGTGCATTGCAGAGGCCAAATGGCATCCTCCTGAAAGCAAACACCCCATAAGGGCATGTGAAGGAGGTCTTTTCTCTATCCTCTGGGGCAATAGAAATCTGGTTGTACCCCGAATACCCGTCAAGGAAACAAAAATGAGACCTCCATGCTAGCCGGTCGAGCATCTGATCAATGAAGGGAAGTGGGAAGTGGTATTTGCGGGTGGCAAGGTTCAACTTTCTATAGTCCATGCATATTCTCCAACCCGTGACGGTTCTAGTGGATATAAGCTCGTTTTTATCATTCTTTACCGCTGTCATACCACCCTTCTTTGGTACACACTGTACTGGGCTAACCCAACTGCTGTCAGAGATGGGGAAAATGATTCCCGCATCTAACCACTTTATAATTTCCTTCTTCACCACTTCTTTCATATTTGGGTTCAAACGTCTTTAGTGTTCCCTAGAAGGCTTGTGTCCCTCTTCCAGGAGAATCTTGTGCATGCAATAGGCTGGGCTGATCCCTTTGATATCTGCCATGGTCCAACCAATGTCAGTCTTGCATTCTGAAAGTACCTGTAACAACTGTTGTTCTTGCACATCTAACAACCCAGATGAGATAATAACAGGTAATGTAGAGTTAGGTCCAAGAAATGCATACCTGAGATGAGCCGGTAAAGGCTTCAGCTCTAACTTGGGTGGTACTTCAACTGAGGGCTTGGCTGGCGGACTCTCTCTCTTTTCAACGTGTAATGGTTCAATTTCGAGATCCCTCGACCATGACCCTTTTCCTTCCAGTGCTAATACCCATTCTGCTAGTTCCTCACCGTTCATATCATCTAAGTTCATCAAACATGCAGTCAAAGGGTCCCCAATAGTCAATGAAGCATCATCTTCTTCCAGTATCACGTTCACGGCATCAATAAGAGAGCAGTTGGGGAACTCACTTGGTCGCCTCATAGACTTCTGCACGTTGAACGTGATTTCTTCATCATTGAGCCTCATCTTAAGCTCACCAGTCTCACAATCGATGAGGGCTCTGCCTGTAACCAAGAATGGCCTTCCCAAGATTATGGAAATTTCCTCGTCTACCCGGCAGTCTAGGATCACAAAGTCAAAAGGGAACACAAATTTCCCCACTTGCACTAACACATCGTCCAGAATACCCGATGGTCTCTTCGCCGTCCTATCAACAAGTTACAACAGTATGGAGGTAGGCCTGGCTCTACCAATCCCCAGTCTTTTATAGATGGCCAGCGGCATCAGATTAATGTTGGCCCCCAAGTCACATAGAGCTTTGGTGAAAGCAAAGTTGCCAATGGTACAAGGAATTGTAAAACTCCCTAGGTCAGACAACTTTTCAGCAATAGGACGCGTCACCACCGCACTACAAGTCTGGGGACCCTTTGACTGCATGTTTGATGAACTTAGATGATATGAACGGTGAGGAACTAGCAGAATGGGTATTAGCACTGGAAGGAAAAGGGTCATGGTCGAGGGATCTCGAAATTGAACCATTACACGTTGAAAAGAGAGAGAGTCCGCCAGCCAAGCCCTCAGTTGAAGTACCACCCAAGTTAGAGCTGAAGCCTTTACCAGCTCATCTCAGGTATGCATTTCTTGGACCTAACTCTACATTACCTGTTATTATCTCATCTGGGTTGGTAGATGTGCAGGAACAACAGTTGTTACAGGTACTTTCAGAATTCAAGACTGACATTGGTTGGACCATGGCAGATATCAAAGGGATCAGCCCAGCCTATTGCATGCACAAGATTCTCCTGGAATAGGGACACAAGCCTTCTAGGGAACACCAAAGGCGTTTGAACCCAAATATGAAGGAAGTGGTGAAGAAGGAAATTATAAAGTGGTTAGATGCGGGAATCATTTTCCCCATCTCTGACAGCAGTTGGGTTAGCCCAGTACAGTGTGTACCAAAGAAGGGTGGTATGACAGCGGTAAAGAATGATAAAAACGAGCTTATATCCACTAGAACCGTCACGGGTTGGAGAATATGCATGGACTATAGAAAGTTGAACCTTGCCACCCGCAAATACCACTTCCCACTTCCCTTCATTGATCAGATGCTCGACCGGCTAGCATGGAGGTCTCATTTTTGTTTCCTTGACGGGTATTCGGGGTACAACCAGATTTCTATTGCCCCAGAGGATAGAGAAAAGACCTCCTTCACATGCCCTTATGGGGTGTTTGCTTTCAGGAGGATGCCATTTGGCCTCTGCAATGCACCTGCAACATTCCAATGGTGCATGATGGCCATTTTCACACATATGGTGGAAAATATTATGGAGGTCTTCATGGAAAATTTCTCAGTGGTGGGAAATTCGTTTGATGAATGCCTAGCAAATTTAAATCGTGTACTGAAGAGGTGCATCGAGACGAACCTAGTGCTGAATTGGGAGAAGTGCCATTTCATGGTACAAGAAGGAATCGTCTTAGGACACTTGGTTTTGAGCCAAGGTATTTAGGTGGACAGGGCCAAGGTAGACGTGATTGAAAAACTCCCACCGCCCACGTCAGTCAAAGCTATTCGTAGCTTCCTAAGACACGTCGAATTCTACCAGCGATTCATCAAGGATTTGCTTTACATGTATTTGATTTAACATGTCCAAGAACTTCTTATACTGCTCATCCTTCTGGTATTTCGCCAGCCTTTGAGGGAATAGAGTTGGCGGTCTCTTCTTTCTTGTTATCTGTTCTTTTTCCTTTTCAACCACCACCTCTACTGCTGGCTCTGTGATTTCCTCTAATTCTTTCTCAGCTTCACTTTGCTTACTGGATTCTCCTTCAGCTGGTTGCACTGTGACCTTGGTCAAAGTAGTCGAGTCATCAATTTCAATAGGCACTTGCACTAGTGTATCTGTCTGTCTGCTTTCATGCACCATCTCATGTTCCAGGTCCGGGTCTCTGCCATTGCGGAGACTCACTTCCATTAGCTGCTTTGGGCCCTGATCCCTTGGATTCACCTGAGTATCAGCAGGTAAAGTTCCATGAGGACGATTGTTCACTGCATTTGAAATCTGCCCCAGTTGTACCTCGATATTTTTAATGGCTGAGTCATGGGCATCTACTCTTTCACTGATCTTGGCAGTTGACCCAATAACTTGTTGCATCATAGCTTCTAACCTGGAGAACCCATCTTCTTGTCTCCCCCCATGTTGTTGTTGATGGGGATTATAAGCATGTTGTTGAGCCTGGTTGTTGTATCCCTGAGATCGTTGGTAAGGTGCCATGTTACCCTGAGGTCTCATGGCACCCATGTTCCCGTTGTTGTGCTGCAGATGAGGTGGTCTATAAGGTTGAACCTGCTGACCCCAGTTCTGACATCCCTGTCTCTGACCTCTATAATTTGACACATAGTTCATGTCTTCTGGGTAAGGAGGGTGATCACACTCTGCATTCCACTGATTACCTAATAGTTGACTAATGCAATATGTGCATAAGCCCCCATTCGATGTATCCACGATATGTACCTGCTGCTTTTGCCCTGATTCCTCCATCTTCTTAGTTAGTATGCTCATCTTTGTTATCAAGGTGGCCACATTCTCAGCAATAGTATTGGACGGATCGAAGGGCACTGAGTGAATACAGGAGTAATGGGTGCATTCCTAGTTGTCCATCCTGAATTTTGCGCCATTTTATCAAGCAGGATCTGACTTTCTCTCCATGTTTTTCTCAAGAATGCTCCACCAGCTGAAGCATCAACATTTGCCTTTACAGTGTCAGCCAGACCCATATAAAAATGCTGCCCCAACATCTGCTCAGGAATACCATGGTGTGGATAGATAACCAGCATTCCCTTAAATCGTTCCCATGTCTCCTGCAATGTTTCAACTGGTTTCTGTCTGAAGCTCAAGATTTCATCAATTTGTTGAGCCGTCTTGTTGGGTGGATGAAATTTGTTCACGAACTACTTAACTAACTCCTCCCATGTGGTAATGGAATTGATGGCGAGTGAGTTTTAGCCAAGTCTGGGTTGCTCCAGTCACCGAGAATGGAAACAACAACAGTTTTATTGCCTCCTGAGTGACGTTTGGTTGTCTCTGTGTTTTGCAAATCGACAGAAAATTCTTCAAATGTTGTTGGGGGTCTTCGATGTATGACCCTGAGAATAGTCCCTGGTTATGTAACAAGTGCAGCATATTATTTGTAATCTGGAAAGATTCAGCCTGTATTTGAGGGACTAGTATCGCAGTGGCCAAATTCTCTACTGTGGGTTGTGCCCAGTCATATAAAGGAGCCTCTGCCCCTATCTGCGCAACTGGGTCTGCCACATCATCCCCATTGTTATTCCTGTTGTTTGGATCTTCCATGTCGGGTTCAAGTTGTTCAATTGATGGTTGTTGTTTGCTTTTCCGGTTGGCCCGGTTTAAGGCCTTGAAAACTTTCTCGGGGTTTGATAAGGCTTCAAATACTTCACCAGTTCTCGATGAGTTTCTAGGTATGCACTTATACAACCAAGTTAGAAAACGTTAAACTTTCAATGTATAGATGAAAATTGAAGAGGATTGACTATATTTAAGAATTTTGTATTTCTTCCAACTCCAACTGATAACGCCGTTAAATTCCCCGGCAACGGCGCCAAAATTTGATCACGCTCAACTATGTCTTATAAAAGACTAAGCGGGCGTTGTAAATATAATCTGAGTATTTAGCCCAGAGTCGAATCCCACAGGGAACTAACGTATCAATTGTTATTGTTAGATTACTAAATTCTCAATAATCAACTTTCTCAAAAGTAATGAATATCACTTGGTGGTGTTTTTACTACTATAGCAATTAATAAACTAAAGATTAACTAACAATGAGGTGTAAACAATAATAATAAAGGTCTAAGGTTATGGTTTCCCCTGTTGGTACCTTCCCTAGTTGTATGTTCCTATAGCTTTGACTTGGTTGTCTCTATCAATCATGAAATCTCTAGCTATCGTAAATCTCTCTCGAGCATTTATGATAATTTACTAGTCGTACTCTCTCGAGCTACGCTAGCTATATTTACGTTACAGCTCACTTTAGATTGCACCCGAGGTATATTATCTCTAACCCAACCTCTAAACTCTCGGTTATGACTCTCGTCTATACTCCGAGAGTGATGTTGTTCAACAACTACCTAAATATGCACTCTCTCTCAAGCAGATACATAATAAATAGGAACCGCTAGTTGAGGGCCCTTCAACTAACTACAATCAAAACGTAGTTGAATAAATAGAGATAAATAACCAACTCAAAACTATATTAACATGCCAACGAGTTCATCCCCAACGGGTTCCACCAAAACCTTAGATTAAAGTATTTAGCTACACATAATAGTGATAAAAACTACAAAAGAATTCATGAACAATGATAAAAATCACAAGAGAAGCAAATAAGGATTGATGCCCCAATTGCCTCCTTGCCTCTTGCCTTTGTGTTCTAAACTCTAAAACCTGATTAAAACCTACCCTTGGGCCAAGTGGACCTTATATAGTTGACGTAGAATGGCCTAGGACTTCCAAGTTTACCCCTGAAATAATGCCTCACGCGTCTGGACTAGCGCGGGCGCGCTATGCCCGCGCTAGTGGGGTTTCTGTCTGCCTCTGGATCGCTGGACTAGCGCGGGCGCGCTAATGCCCGCGCTAAAAGGGTTCTTCACTGCCTCATGAGAGCTGAACTAGCGCGGGCCTGCTAATGCCCGCGCTAGTAGGGTTTTCCACTGTCTCCGCATAAATCCCTGAGTCTTCAGTCTTCAATTCATCCAAAAGGTACCCCATGGTCTATTCTACTTCAATTCTTGCCCGGATCACCGTCATAAGNTATTCTATCCTTATTTCACATACTTAAGACAGTAAAGCATCATTAAGTTAGAGTATAACATAAGCCAAACCATACACTTTTAGCCTATTATCAAATATCCCAGAAAAATTCCTTCATCACTTTTGGCGTCAAATTTTCCAAGATGATCCTTTCCATTATTAAAAACATAGCATTTGCACCCAAATGTTCTTAGGTGAGTCAGTTTGGGCTTCCCTCCATTGAGCAATTCATAGGGAGTTTTGTTCAAAAAGGATCTGATCATGCACCTGTTCACAAAATAGCAGGCAGTATTTATGGCCTCTGCCCAGAAATTTTTGGTTATCCCACTATCAATAAGCATTATTCTATCCATATCTTCAAGGGTTCTATTTTTCTTATCTACGACTCCATTTTGATGTGGGGTTCTTGGAGCTGAGAAGTTGTGGGTGATGTCATTTTCACTGCAGAACTCATCAAACTTGGCATTGTCAAATTTTGTTCCGTGGTCAGATCTGATGCAAGCCACTTTTAACCATGTTCACTTGGATTTTCTTGACAAAATCCACAAACAATTTGAATATCTCATCCTTTGTTCTGAGAAACAGTGTCCAAGTGAACCTTGAGTAGTCATCTACTATCACAAATATATATCTTTTTTCTCCCCTACTTGGCACTCTCATAAGACCACATAGATCCATATGGAGGAGTTCAAGTGGATTTGACGTGCTGACATCCTTCTTTGGCTTGAAATAGGATTTCACATACTTTCCTCTAGCACATGCATCACACACTCTGTGCTCCTTGAATTTTGAGTTTGGCAATCCACGAACCAAGTCCTTCTGTATCATCTTATTCAGAAGAGAGAAACTTGCATGTCCCAGCCTTCTATGCCATAACTCTGCATCATCATCAACTGCTTTCAAGCAGCTCATATCACCACTTTGTAGGGACTCGTAATCAGCAACGTAGATGTTCTTGTACCTTTTGGCCACTAGTACCACTTCGCTAGTTACCAGATTAGTAATTGTGCACACCTTTGACAAGAACTCCACCTTCTTTCCCTTATCACAGATTTGAGAGACACTCAAGAGACTATACTTCAGACTATTTACATAGTACACGTTCTCAATTGAGTGTGAGAGAGACTTTTCAATTTTTCCAATTTCGAGAATGTACCCCTTTTTCCCATTTCCAAAGGATACATTCCCTCCTTGCAGGGCTTTTAGTGAAAGGAAGTCCATAGTATTTCCAGTCATGTGCTTAGAGCATCCACTGTCCATGATCCATTGTTGACTGCTTCCTCTCACAGTTCCCTGCACAAGGAAATCAAGGATTAGATTTAGGAACCCAAACAAGTTTGGGTCCCTTGTAATGAGAAAAAGGATGAAGAGCTTTTCTAGTCCATGCAGGTAACATATGTTTTTTGTGGGTGGCACCTGGTTCTCTTCCAGTAGTCACTTTTTCAGCATAAACTTTATTTTTCTGAACAGACTGCACTTTGGCTTGGCAATTTTCCTTGAATGCCCATTGTTCCCACAGTGGGTATAAAGCCAGTTATCAGGTACAGTAACGTAATTTCTATGAGGGTTATAGGGAACTTTCTCCCTTTGAAACCCTATTCCATGCCTGTTTCCACCATTATTAAAGTACATGGCAGTAATAGCATCTGAGGACCAGGTCTACTTGAGTGATTTTTCAAGATCACTTTTTACTTTTTCCAAATCTGCTTGAAGCTGTCTATTTTTCTCAAGCTCATCACACAAACTGATTTTCATAATATTCAGCTTATTTTCAAGTTTAATATATGCCTCACTAGCAACTTCCATTCCTTTTTCAGAATTTCCAAGCCTAGATTCAGCTTTAAGTCCCTCAATTGTTTCCTCTAGGTCTACGATCACCATTAGAAGATCATCTCTTTTTTGCTCAGTAATGACGACTTTCTCCACTAAGGTATTATTTTCTTTACTGAAGTTCTCTATGGTTTCTTTCAAGTCAACTACAACTACCATCAGATCATCTCTTTCATGTTCTATACTAGCAATTTTTTCTGTTAGAACCTCCTTTTCATTTTTTCAGGTTTTCTATGGTTTCCTTCAGGTCAACTACACAAACCACTAAGTCATCTCTAGTTTGCTCAGTATCTCCTAACTCTATGGTCAAGGCATCCTTATCACTCACAAGACTATGATATGCATCAATCAATACATTAGCTAATGACATGAGTTTCTTAGGAGAATAGGATTTCAGGTTCCTCTGAACATCCCTAAAATTTACCTCATCATTGTCATCATCGTCTGAGTGAGCCATCAAAGCAACTATTGAATCATATTCATTTGCTTCACTTTTAACTGCCAACATGGAACTATCACCTACATCATTTTCTTCTTCTAATTAACTGGAGGTATCTCCCCATGCTGCGAGAGCTTGCTTCACAAAATTGTCAACTGCGCTTTTCCTTTTGAAGCGTTTGTCAGGAACTGGATTCCTCTTGGCTGCTTTATCAGAGTTGTGTTTGAAATTTTCTTTTTTCAGAAGAGGGAAGTCCTTGATGAAATGACCGGGCTTTCCGCACTTATGACAGAGGTCATAATTCTTTGGTTTGCTAGAACTACCTCTCTTTGGTATACCTCCATTCCTTCGAACCATTTTCTGAAACCTTCTGGTAAGGTATTCCATATCGCTATCCTCCTCACTCGAATCATTATTTTCAGCTTTGAGTACCAGGTTCTTCTCCTTCTTTAGTTCTCTTCTTTCACTGTCTTTCTTTCTCTCCATATCATATGACTTCAGACTCCCAACTAGCTCGTCCATAGTCAGTATTTGCAGATCTTTGGCTTTAGTAATAGCGTTCACCTTACTATCTCAAGAGCTGGGTAAAACTCTAAGAGCTTTCCTCACAAGCTTGTTCCTGGGAATAATTTTACCAAGAGAGTGTATCTCATTTATGATGGAGGTGAATCTAGTATGCATGTCTTGAATGGATTCATCATCCTTCATTCTAAAGAGCTCATACTCAGTGGTGAGCATGTCGATCTTGGACTGCTTTAGTTGAGTGGTTCCCTCATGTGATGTTTCTAGAGCTTCTCATATCTCCTTGGTTGATTGACAGGCTGAGATCCTATTATATTCATCAGGTCATATGCCGCACACCAAGATCTTTTTGGCGCGAAAGTTCTTCTCTACAGCTTTCCTGTCGGCGTCATTCTACTCTTTCCTGGTTTTTGGGACCGTTACAGCTGGTTATCCTACCTTCTTTGTTGGGACGTATGGACCATCGCAAATAACATCCCATAACCCGAATCATGCATTCGAGTTTTCCACCAGTCATAGTATTGTCCGTTGAATCTTGGGGGCCTGTAAGTGTATTGTCCTTCCTCGAAGTTTGGTGGAGCAGCCATAGTGAGGATCCTCTCTAGGTGTTAACCTTTTAAAAAGTGCCTGCTCTGATACCAATTGATAGAATGTATGAGTCCATCAAACTGTATAGAAACATGGTCCTATACCAGTTCCCACAGAAATAGCTAATGAAACAGTAAGTAAATGATACAGGAGAATTTACGTGGAAAAATCCATGCTCAAGTGGATAAAAAACCACGACCTACACTGGTAGGATTTAAACTTCACTAATTGAGCAATCTTTAGATTACAACCTATTGTAACCTAGGAATTAAACTCTTAATCTCTCACTAACTTGTAATACACATATTACAAGTCACTTTGCAATACACCTATTACAAATACTTCAACTCATGACTAACTCTAATCACGACACAAATTCTAAGGGTTTATGGTTTTTGGAGGTTCCTAGTTAAAGCTTCTAAATAAGCAAATTAGGAATTACAATGAAGAACAAATACAAAGATATAACTCCACTAAGGACATACACAAGACTTGTTATGGGACTGGTCCGTAGTAGTGTTGCACTTTGTTCTTGATACACTTGTGACTTGAATGCTCTATGATCAGATCTTGAATGCTTGAGCAATCTCACAAGTGTTCAAGTGATGCTTTGTTTGTAATGCTCCTTGTTAATATGCTTAGGATGACATCACTTAGATGATGTAAACACTTGGTTGATAAAAAGCCCTTCCCAAAGGGAAGTGACTGCTGCATTGTTTCTGCATTGTAGCGTGTACAGTGCAGACAGTCACTTTCCAACTGTAGAGTTGACTTCGTGCGGCTGTCAGGGAAACTCCAAGGGATCAGGTCCTTGAGTTACTTCTTTTCTGTCTGAATTCATACAGCTCACATTAGCTTGAGTCCATTGATGGATAAATATACCAAGTGTGCATGAGGTCCTTTATCTGGTTCTTGACAATAAGTTTGTTAGATCATCAAAACATAAATCTAAGATACTTTAAACCCATCAGGGCCATTCAAAGTTGGATACTCGTGGTAAAAGCGTGGTTTCGGATTGATTTGAGCATGGTTCGAGGTAAGTGGCTTGCCTAACCTTGTGGGGGGGAACTTTCCCTTAGGATTTTGGTATTTTTTTATATATGAGCACTGTGTACGTGAGGTGACGAGTACGTACACGGTCTATTGTTGTAAAACTCTGCTTTCCACTAAATCATAATTGTTTTTCCTTATTTGAACTACATTAGTATGTGTAATTACCTTGTTTAGGTTAGAAAAGCATGTCTACGTGTTTTGACTGTCTACCTGAAATTCCGCCAACATGTTTAGTGAAACTCTTATTTTTCCTTAGTTGCACTTAGCCTAAACTGCAAATTTCGATGATATACCTGTTGTGCCATTGGTTGAGCTGCATATTTACTTTTGGATTACGGACGTATTCCGGGAGATCCCTCAGCACTGCATATTTATTTGGGACTATGGACGTATTCCGGGAGATCCCCCTGTATTGCATATTTACTTTGGGACTATGGACGTATTCCGGGAGATCCCCCAGCACTGTATATTTATTTTGGGACTACGGATATATTCCGGGAGATCCCCTTGTACTACATATTTACTTTGGGACTACGGGACGGTATCCCGGGAGATACCCCTATGGTTATTCATTTGTTCTGAGCTGAGGTCTTTCTTTGCCTTCTATTTTACTGTCGATTATATAATTATTTTACTGTTATATATATATATATATATCTTACTGCTTTCGTTCATTATATTTATACCGGTAGGGCCCTGACCTGAACTCGTCACTACTCGATCGAGGTTAGGCTTGGCACTTACTAGGTACCATTGTGGTGTACTCACGCCCTTCCTGCACATGTTTTCGTGTGCAGATCCAGGTACCTCACGTCCGCCTCAGTATTAGCCAGCAGCAGCAGTCACCGAAGACTTCAAGGTATATCTGCATGCATCCGCAGATCCTTGGAGTCCCCCTCTATCTTTATTTGTTTTTTCTCTCCTATACTTCTTAGACTCTTGTATAGCAGACTGTAGATAGTTTTCATAGAGCTTGTGACTCATGGTTCCGGATTTTGGGAAGTGTTGCATATAATTGGCAAACTGGTTTACTAGTATATGCCGAGTGGCATTTTTACCTTTATGTAGAAATTTTGAAGTTTAGTTGGTCCTTATTATTCTTTACTTTCGAATTATTTCTATGTTAATAGGCTTACCTAGTCGTAGCAATTAGGTGCCGTCACGACGTCCTTCGGAGGAAAAAAGCGGGTCGTGACACTTACCCCTCTTGCGCTTCAAATTTCCCCTTCACTTCAATATGTAAAAAAAAAATTACAGCGATTATCATTAGACGACACACTCGGTTATTAATTATCGATGAACAATTCACATTCTATATAATTGATTTCTACTCGATATAAAATTAGTGTATAAACATTACACATTAAGGATACACTAGTTGTAAGGGCTTAGCACGCACTCGGCTCTTCTCGAGTTGACTATTGACCATTTACTAAATACAAGATATGGATGTAATAAATACAGTATTTTCTCTAACATTCGTAACAAAACCTCAATTAAATTCTTGTCAACGAGATCTAACTCAATCAGATTATCTCACATGCTATAAAGTTGTAAACATTAGCGAATTCAGTAACCAAAATTAAGATGGCAAAGTCTTTAGCATCCCTGTATTGTGTTCTTGTGTTGGTTTCCCTCGTCCTTGGTAATATACACTGCTCTTTTTCTTTTATTTCGAGACTTATTATTTGAGCTCTAAAATTTTGTTATTGCTCGTTTATGAATTTTGCAGAATTTAGTTAATGCTCGATGATACGAGCCCGTCTCAACAGAAGAACTAATTTGATTAATTACATTCTTTTATGTTTTTAATGAGATGCAGTTGATGAAAATGTAGTGAAAGTAGGACGAGTGGAAGCCTAAACATGCTTCAAAGTGTTGAATGAGATATTTTGCAAGAATGATGACCCAGAACCAGACTGCTTGGCTGCTTGCAAGCATATAATAGCTACTTGTTCACCTCAACTTGCAGGACCTAGCATTTGTGCTTGTGCTTATCAATGTTAATTTTTCTTGATTTTTATGTCTTCCTAAAACTTTTGGTGGTAAAAAGATATTTTGAAATCCTCTTATAGCAATGTATTGTATTACTTGAGGACAGATGGGAATATTAGGAGAAACCAGTAAGGTTTAAGATATCTGCTCTTCGTTAGCCTCTTTATTTTTAATTTAACTTCTTATCAAATTAAAGCATGGCCTCTTGAAAGGCAGCAAATCCTAAATTTTCATACGTATAGGTTTTTCTTTTGTTTTTGGTAAGAGGTACTCCCTCCGGTCCACGGTAAGTGATTTTTTGGCTTTTTTTCCCTTCCAAAACAAGTGATTTTTCTAGATTTAAATAATGAATTAATTGTTTTTTTTCCTACATTACCCTTGGAGTAAATAATGTTGGAGTATGTGTTAGGAGTATTTATGTGAAGAGATAGTAAAGGTTAATATGGTCAATTTCATTGCTAATTAATATTACAACAACAACAAACTCAGTTTGATCTCAATATGTAGGGTCTGGGGAGGATAGTCTGTACGCAGACCTTACCCCTACCTAATGCAGGTAGAGAGGCTGTTTTCAATAGACCCTCAGTCATTACTGTTGGTATTATGTGTTCAAAATAAGAAATTAGAAAACTGTTGGAAGAAACAGAAAATCTGTAAATGATAAGAAATATTCCGAGTCCACAATTTCCTTGTGTGTCCTTAAGGAATTTTAACCCCCTCACAAGTTACGAAGGTAATGGATTAAATCCTCCCAAGATGAAACGGAATAAACCATCCTGCAACAGTGGCAATACAAACTGCAGGATACCAACGAACTCAAAGAACAGAACAAATCACACTTGACCATTATGTTTATTTAAAAAAAAAATAATGCAACAAAGTAGAAAGAGAGGAGATAATTTCAGATTTTCCTTCTTAGAAAAATGAGGCCAAGCCTCTAAATTTTTAGACAATCAAAGGGTGAGATGAAGAGGTGCAATCCAAAAGGTACCTCTTCCATTTCCCATTCACACCCCTTAATAAAAACGCAACAATCCCCCACATGAATGGGGAATGGACATATGTGGAAAAATATGCATGAAAATACTGTGTGATTCGCAATTAAAGACTAATCGCATCTGGATAAGTAGGTTTCCCTTTGAACTTTCCGTAGTGAACTTATGTCGGATATACTCGGTCAATCGGTAGATTTGATATCTTTGAACCGTCGAGCTTTGGTGTATACCTAGACAACNTGGCTTTCACTTCACACTTACTTAGGTGATTCCTAAACGTGTAATCCTTTATATTGATACCACATCAAACTTAGGTAATCATTAAAGAACGTGTAAAGTTCTATCCTTGTTACTGAACATTATTTTCATCACGAGAAGGGACCAAGGATTTTACTTTGTCAATGTTGAATCGGTCAATCACAACTTTGTTTGAGCTCCTTGAACCTAGATCTCGGAATATCCAAAATTCTAGGTAGAGTTACCGCTATGATGACTTGTCCTTGGCCATAGTCCCATTCCCTTAGATGATTTTTCAACTCCCTCTCTAGTTAGGCTTTTTGTAAGCGGATCCGCCATATTATCCTTTGATCTTACATAATCAATAGTGATAATTCCACTAGAAAGTAGTTGTCTGACGGTTTTATGTCTTCATCGTATCTGACGAGAATTTCCGTTATACATAATGCTCCCAGCCCTGCCTATTATCGCTTGACTATCACAATACATACAAATAGGTGCCAAAGGTTTGGGCCAAATAGAATATCTTTGAAGAAAATCCTGAGCCATTCAGCTTCTTCACCAGCCTTGTCTAAGGCTATAACCCCAGCCTCCACTGTAGAGCGGTCAATGTACATTTGTTTGGACGATTTTCAAGACATTGCTCCACCGATTGTTTAGAATTGGTTGAATCAAGGATTTAATTTGCATCACTATACCCATCTATTATCGCGGGATACTTATTGTAGTGCAAAGCATAATTTGAGTACATTTCAAGACTCGTTTCATCGTCATGAAAGTTCAATGCGAACTTCCATATGTCGTAGACTAATGCGTCTCGACATTCTATTGCATATCATATTATTGACTACACTTTAAAGTAGCAATAATATATTATAACAACAGCAGGAATGATTGGCGTCAGTTGTGGCCACAACCTTTTAATATATAACACATTTCGCAATCATTCCGCCATTTTCAAGCAATTGTATAATATTTATTCATACGTCTATATGATATGCATATTATAGCACTTTCATTGATGAAACAAATCCAACTTGCAATAGATTTTGGTCATGTTCATCTGTTGGTTCACCTCATTATAGACCAACGCATTAATACATTCGTTCATGAACGGTCATGTTTATACAAAACATACAAACGCACTTTCATGAAAAGTCGCAACCTTTGAAGTGACATTCTTTCATAAACGAGTTAAACAATATAAATTTTCAAGAAAGAAACAATCTTTCGAAAAATGCAAGTGACCAATTTCTGAATTGGTAGTTTCACTCAACTAGTCTTCACTAAGACTGAACAAAAAAAAATGAGTGTACCAACTACCATATTGATTTTCACTATTTGTGAGAATATAGACATCATGTATAATATTGGCTATGTCATGCATAATCTAAATGCCCCCACATTTCAAATATCTTATGTATTTTCTGTTATCCACATATCATCCACATGGCAATATTAATTGGTCAAATTTTGCATGTCATTGTTTGGGTGCTTGTTTTAGTCCGTAAAGTGACTTAACAAGTTGACGCACCTTCTTTCTTTTCCAGGAACCACGAACCCTTCAGGTTGTTCTATATAAACTTCTTCCTCCAAATCTCCATTTAAGAAGGATGTTTTCACATTCATTGATGGATTTCAAGACAGTATACTGTAGCCAATGCTACTAACATTCATATGTATGCAATACTCGTAACCGACGAGTGTATGTCAAAATAGTCAAGACATTCTCATTGTCTAAACCATTTGACAAATAATCTTGCCAACTATTTGTCAATAGTACCATCAACTTTCATTTTCCTTCTGAAAATCCACTTAGAACCCAAAGGTTTATTTCTTGGAGGTTGATCAACCATTTTCCCAAGTATGATTACTTAATATGGATTTTGTCTTACTATTGGCTACTTCTTTCCGAGGAAGACATAACTACTTCCAAAGTTTGAAGCTCATTTTCTAACAAGAATGTCAGAAAATCTGGTTAAAAGGAAGTAGTTGTCCTTTGACGGTTACTACGTCTTGGATTCACCTCATTAGGTATACTTTCCTTTGCTTCTTCCCAAGGTCTCTTAGATATTTCACTAGACGACTTACATTCCTTTTATACGGATAAATCTCAAAGAATTCAGCATTATCTAATTCGATTACCGTATTATTATGAAAGTCGGAATTTTTTGATTTATGAACCAGAAAATGATATGGCTTACTATTTCTTGCATATCTAATAAAAACGCAATCAACCATTTTCCGGTCCGATCTTTACCCTTTTGGGTTTAGGAACTTGCACTTTAATTAAGTATCCCCACACTTTAAAATATTTAAGTTGGAATTCCTTCCGTTCCAATTTTCATATGGAATGGACTGCATCTTGCTATGGGGAACTCGACTGAGTATAATGTTATCAATAAGAATAACTTTCCCCTCACAAGTTCTGGGATAAATCAGAACTTATGTATTCATCGTCTCTTTTGACGTTCTATTCTCTCTTTCCGCAATTCTATTAGATTGCGGTGACTAAGGGGCGGTCGACGGGTGAATAATTTCATATTCCAACCAAATTTCTTCAAAAAGATATTCATATTCGACGCCCCTATTACGTTATACAAGAACTGTTGTTTGTGTCACACATAGCCATAATTAATAAATGGTGAAGTTTTTAATCTT
>ML381978.1:0-57246 GCA_005239525.1 Nicotiana knightiana
AGAGCAATCTCTGGCATAGTGACCCTTTTTGTCACAATTATAGCATTTCACTTTATCAACTTTCACACCTTTGGGACGCTTGTTCTTGCCTTTTCAGTCTTTGCTCTTTTAGCAGGCTAAACTTGAGGTGGCCCTCTTTTCTTTCCCCAGTTCCTTTTCTTTAAACACTGATGGTTTTGGAGGTTGTTGCCATGTGCAACTCAGCTATTGGCTTTGCAGCCTCAAGACGTTCCTCCTCTAGCTCAAGGTGTCTCCGGACATCTTCCAGAGTTGTGATTCTTTCATTATGGGTCAAAGGCATTTTCATATGATCCCAGGAACTAGGTAAAAAGCGTATGACATCTTGGATTTATTGCTCATCAGTCAACACATGACCAACATCTTTCAACTCCCCGATCATATTTGTCATTTGCCTCAGATGTGTTTTCATTGAATGTTCTGGGCGTTTCTTATATGAGTCAAATTTGATCGTTAAGGATCGCAACTTTGTAGTGGAACATGTACCAAAAATTTTCCTCAAAGCATTCCAAAGATCCATAGCTCTTTGGTGATCCTTAAAATCCTTTAGAATATCATCATCTAAGGTGCTCAACAACGTAATGCGAGTAATGGAGTTCATTTTCTTCCAACTGTCATAGGCTTCACGCTCACGCCTATGCTGAGCAGTGTTGCCTTCCTTGGGCTCATTCATGACATTGTTAATGGCCTCCATAGACTCTTGCTCCTCTAGCACATACTGGACTTTCAAGCTCCAGGTTTCATAGTTGTCACCATTGAGTTTCAACCCTTTGTAGAGCTCAGCAACAATGTTTTTCGAAGCAGTAGTCATTTTGTTCTTTAACAAAATAAAAAGAATAATATGAGGATCATGAAAAAAATAACGCAAGGCACGATGTTTTACATACATACATATTATGACACTAAGCATCAATTGATTAAGTTAATAAATATATATATTAATTATGGAGTCGAAAGTTCACTATGTTCCCAATCATCGTCCAAGAATTAAAATATCATGAAAATTAACCTATTCAATTATCTAGCTAAGTGTCTTAATCATGTTTAAGACAATATAATTATCTAATCATGATCTTACAATCCCATGTGGATCATAAGTTAGCAAATAACTTATATTAGCATGTAAATAAAATTAATGTCAAACCAATTAACATTTATTACATGCTATTCAAATTCACGCAAAATTTATTTTAATGTTAAACTAATTAACATATTAAACATGTTANTAAATATAATGTTAAGCAAATTAACATTTTAAAGCATGTTAAACAAATTAACAAACAAATGTAATGTTAAACAAATTAACATTTCAAGTAGTTGAGATAATAAAACAATTATAGTTTTCATAAAAGAATATAAGTACTAAATTTATATTCTGAAATTTGGTCCATATGACCGATTTATATAATCTGAAATTTAATAAATAAGTAACAGAACCTAAATTAATTTTGTAAAAATATGGAATTTATTTACAAAAATCTTTCTATTAACCCATATAAAAAATTAAAGAGAGTGGTACAATGGGCCTTTAGCCCAAAGTTCATGGCTGCCAACTTTAAGAGAGGCCAAACCTCTTTTCAGTCATATTGAGGTGAGTTTTAGTCCAATAATCTATATTCTTCTAGGATTAAAAAGAAGCCCAATTCATACCCATCATAGACAGAAGCCCAGTAGTCTCTCTATTAAACGAATTTTAATAAAAACCTTATTTTTTTATTAGTGTTAGATTAGAGGAAAAGGACGAAACTCTCATCTGTTAGCATCAGCCACCGGAGACATGAAGCAGCAAGCTCCAATTAAAGAGAAAAAATTAGTTTCTCCTTTCCTCTTTCTCATTGCACCCGCCAGCCCCTTTAATTTTAGGAGCAGAGAAAATTTTTAATTAAAAAAAATTCTATAGGGTCTTAGAAAAAAAGAGAAAACCATTTTCTCTTCTTCATGTTTGCCATGTTTTAGCCGTCACCAGTTATTATGGAGCACAAAGCTCCATTCCTTTTTGTTTGCAGAGCATAAAGCTCCATGCGTGATGGCTTTCAACATAAACCAACATTGGTTTGATAGTGGCACGGCGTTCGGGTAGTCCCAATTGGTCTGATTTCAAAAATTAATTTCGTTAAAAATTAATATATATCTATCAAGAACAATATTAGAAAAAAACTGATTCAAAACTTGATTCCAAATCAGTGTGAAAAATTGTTCTAGCAATCCTGGTTGCACAACAAATGTACAAAAAAATTACATATCACAAAGATCTAGATTAACACAGAAATTTAGAACTATTCTATATATGTATCCGGACCAGAACACCAGCCTATGGCTCTGATACCAATGAAGGAACACGTTAATCTAAACACATTAGATAGCGTGTAAAACGTAAACCGAGAACTTACTTGTTCTTCGTGAAGCGGAAGCGAAAATGGATGAACCGCGGCTGGAATTACTGGTCGGCGGTGGTTGTCACGGTGTATTGGATTAACCCCCAATTCCACAGTCTAAGCCTAGTTCAGTTGAGAGAGGAAGAAAGAGCGTAAAAAAATACTGCTTAGCGTATATTTAATGTACATACTAAGTGTACTTATATAGGGAATATTTAGGGTTAACTAATAATTCTATTGGGCCTTAGAGCACCCCTTATGGGTGGACCCAATATTTCCTACATAATAGAATACAAACTAGTAATCACTCTATTTCTTCATACATCTTATAAGATAAACTAGGCAAAATACATAAGTTGTCATTTGACCTATGGCCCAAATCTTCCTTACACACTTTTTACGAACAAAAATTACTTTACACACGCAACCTTTTTAAAGTGTGTCTAAAACACACTTCTTTTGCAACATGGCACATGCGTGCCTAACAAAAAATATAAGCACGTTGAGCTGTTAATTTCTTATTCCAATCCTTATTTAGATGATAAGTGTCAAAATTTTAATTTTTTTCTTTCTCTTCACATTATTTGGTCTCCTCTTTGAACACCCCCTCCTTCCGACACCCCGTCTCCTTCTTCATCTCACATCATTTTCTTCTCTTGAAAAATTATGGCTATTTATTTATTCACATTCAATTTGAAATTGCTAAAACGATTTGAATTATTTTTCTCGTAGATCCCTAGTTTTTTGGTTCTTTAGCTTCTAGTTTTTTCCATACACTTTTCTTTTTCGGTTTGTTTTAAGATTTAATATGTTGTTCCCCATATTATCTTTGTTCACAACTTTCAAAAATTAATAAAGAAGATAAATTTTCGAAGAAAATTACAGAGCCTCATTGCCTCCTTTTCGGCACACACCAACACTGAAAGTACAAGAGGGGAGAGGGGTGAATTGTGTCCTATTAAAACTTGATTGATTAAGTATGAGTTTAGTCGACTAGGTTTCGCACAACAAACAGTTAAAGTAGAGATGAACCAAGCAAACTGAAAGATAAACAAGACACAATAATTTTTATACTGGCTCAGTACCAGTATGGTACTTACGTCCAATTTTCCTTGGGACACAAGGGTTCTCTTAGATCTTTGATAAAAGGTTACAATAGTGATGGTTTTAGTTCGCTCACCATCAACAATATTTAGCAACATTAGTTTCTGTGATGTTGACACAACTCTCCTTTTGTATTCTAACTCTTTCTATGTTTTACGAACTTGTAGACTCAAGAATACAATATTTGTATTAAGAACTAGAGAGACTTAGAAAACAGTTTGTGTAGTTGCGTGAGTCTTCTTCTTGAGATTGGCAGTCTTCTTATAGGAGAGTTTGGATAGCCGTTGCAGAGTGATCTTGATTGAGGCATAGAATCCTCTAAGAGATTTGACCCAAGGGGTTCCTCCGAATCCTGCACTTGAGATGAGCTGGATTCATTTATATCCTTCCCCTTTCATGTCCATATTTCATGGAGTGATTTAAGGCTTCGACTTGGTTGATCAATCTTCTAATATAGTCCCTGAGGAAAGGCCTGATATTCTTGAGCTGCACTTGATATGTTTCCTTGTTAGACAACCTCGATGTCCTTTGATTGAGACTGAGACAGCGGGACTGATTTGGTTTCCTTTTTGATGGCTTGACTTCCTTTGATTTAGCATTGTCAAGTTCTCTTTGATCTCGTTTCCTTTTTTTGATGTACTTACCATAAGGACTTTCCTTGGAGTGGTGCCTTGCTTTCTGCAATCAAATAGATATGATTAGTTTTGCACTGTTGTCATCATTGAAAAAATAAGATGTAACAATCTCCCCCTTTTTGATGATGACAATAAAGAGAGAGTAAACAAAGTATACAAAGTACCTTCCCTTTCATATAACTTGCGATGCCCGTCCCCCTGAGTTGTTACTTAGATGTACGCATCACTGCTCCCCCTTAGTTGTTGTTGTGGTTTACTCTTCAGATTTTTCTCCCCCTTTGACATCAATCAAAAAGGAAAGAAAATGCAGACTGGACATACAAAATACAGTAGATAATAAACAGATAATATACATACTAGTTAGGGTAGCAGAAGTTATGCCTTCAGCAGAGGCATAGAGCGATGGTTCGTACAGACCAATGCAAAAATAAGTCACAAAGAAAAAGCAAGAAAAAAAATTATTTTTAACACACACACACGCCTTAATTTCTCCTTAGAAAATAATTTAGGGTATTGATCACTTTGGTGCAAAATGAGTCATAGGAGGTTTCAACTTCTTTGGAGAGTTTGTCCATATTTTCTATCATGGAGTTGAATGCCTTGATTCCTTGCCTCGGCGTGGCTCCCATGTCCATCCTAATCTTGGCCACATCTGTACCTGTTTCCTTGGTGACTTCCCTAATTTTGTCCACCTGTTCTTCCATTTTAATGAGCAAGAGTTTTTCCCCATCTAGATTTTGCTGAATCTGCTATAAACTGTGAGAGGCAGTCGACTGAGAATCTGGTGGTTCAGTGGGAGCTTCAACCTGTACTGGAGCACTTTCAACTTTGGCACGCCTGACCCATCCATCATCACTTAAAGTGTAACCCATCATAGCAAAAGTTGTCTTATCATGGGAACTAATAATGTACTTGGGTGAGAAAGGTCCTAAATCAACCTTCATAACTTCAAGAATATGTGAGATAAGCAAGACATAGGGTGGACAAATAGCAGAAGAGGATATATCCCTGATACTTTCAAGCGTATACTGACGAATCCACACAAACTAGTCAAGTCTTTTATTGTTCACAAGATAGTAAAGAACAAAAATATATATTATATACAAAGTGGTGACGAACCCAGTTCTAGGAAGTAAAGTGGTGGCTATCATGTGGGCCAAAACACGATGTTCAAACTTGAGATTTTTAGGACCAATGTCAGGAGGATTATCAAACAGGAATGCTTTTACCTCTTCTAAGGAAACTTCAAAATATTTTGGCCAGGAATTTGGCACAAAAACATCATACCCGTTAAACTTAGCAAAAATATCTTCTCAAATTGATAAGAATGAAGAACAATTCGAGTGCCTAAAACTATGGACTCCAAGTCATCTTTATCATTAACAAACAAATTAGCATAGAACATTCTCACATGCTCTTCATACACAGAATTTTCAATAGTATTGAACAAAGAAGAAAGGCGTTGAAAGTCAAAAATAGCAATCACATCACAGTGCAAACTTTTCAGAAGAGAAATACTTACAGAGCGTCCATAAGCCATAGATATTGACTTATAGGACACAAACCTTGATTTCTCATTTGGTCCATGGAAGATTAGTTTGTCCTCCAGCCCAAATTATGTACTTTCCACTTTCTCTTTCTTGCATGCAGGCTTTTTGGGGGTTTGCTCCATTAGCCTCTTTCCGACCTTTTTCTGGCTTATAGGTAAATCCTTCGAAGATTCACTACTTTTATTGTCGGTTTTGAGGAAGTCTGAGTCGATGGATGATTCCAAGTTTACGATTTCTTCAGGGTTGTGAGTTTTTTGAAAACGTCTGCTTAGTCTAGTGGCAGTGGAAGATGAGAGGTTTCTTTTCGCCATGGTGAAGAATTTTTTTTAGAAGATATGAAGAATGAGCGAGAGAAGAGGGTACTTATCTAGGTGTTTGGAAGGTTGAAGTGCTGCATTGATTAAGGGAAAAGGTGGATTCAGAAGGAAGTAACACTTCTGAGGGGATGCTTCGGCGGTACTGATGGAAGTGTAATAATTACACTCACATCAAAATTAATACACTTCAAAAATTAAGCAAACTTAAAAAAGGAAATAAAATATTTTAGATACGAAAGATTTTTTTACAAAATAGGCATAATGCCAATCTTTTTTCGCAGTAAAAAAAATCTTTCTTCTAAAAGTGGTTTTGTAAAAATATCAGCAAGTTGGGACTCAATACTAATAAATTCTAATACAATATCACCTTTTGCAACATGATCACAAATAAAATAATGCTTGATTTCTATCAGCTTTGCCCTAGAGTGATACACAGAATTTTTTGACAAACATATAGTACTAATATTATCACAAATATAGGAGTAGAGGTAAGAATTAAATCATAGTCGAGAAGTTGATGCATTATCTAAAAAACTTGTGTACAGTAACTTCCAACAACTAAATATTATGCTTCAGTAGTTGACAGGGCAACACAATTTTGTTCTTGCTATGCCAGGAAATTAGTGCATTTCCCAACAGTTGGCATGTGTCACTAGTACTTTTCCTGTTAATCTTATCACCTGCAAAAGCATATTTTCTACCACCAATACTTGCAGTTCTAGTTAGACCAAACAAATCCATATGCAAGAGTTAAAGAGGTTTAGTAGTAGAAATAATGTTTTTGATCTTGAAAGATGAACGAGTTTGTTTTCCTAGTTTACATGCATCGCAAATATGATCTTTGAAAAATCTAGATATGGAAGACCAATAACAAGATCGTGTTTGGAAAGTTTTGAATAGTATGCATGCTAGCATGTCCAAGGTTTCTATGTCATACCCAGGGATCATCAATCATAGAAGTAAGACGAATTTGATTACCAAGAATATCTACATTACTGATAATATAGACATTCCTAACTCTATTACCATAAAGAATAACTTTACCTGATTCATCATCTATAAACCAGTCATGTTTCTTAAAACGAACCTCATAGTCATTGTCACATAGTTGACTGATACTGAGAAGATTGTAACCAAGGTCATCAACCAGGTATACTTCGTCTACATCACATGTTGAGCTTAGAGGAACTTTTCCAACTCCAATTACATTTTATTTTGATTTATTTCCAAAGGTAACTGTTCCTCCATCTAGTTTGGTGACTGCTTTGGATAATTATTTGTCACTAGTCATATGTCTGGAACACGCGTTGTCAAGATACCATTTTCCTTTTCGATTCTTCTTGCGGTGTTCCTGTAAAACCAAATTACTTGTTTTTAAGTACCCAATCCTGCATGGGTCCTGAATGGATATGTTTCTGAGTATTAGATTAACTGGAGGATTTAGGTCGCCATACACATCTCCTGTTGTCCTTGAACCTGCAATGTTTAGAAGTGTGACCAAGTTTTTCGGAATAAAAAATAAGATGAATTATTGGGATTTTCAGAGCCTCTTTCGGCTCTGATTCTATTCATGCATTGGTTAGTGTTATGACCATTTTTACCACAATAAAAGAAAGCATGGGAATTTCTAGTTCTAATCAAAGATATATGATGAACAATCTAATTTGATTTGACAGAACTATGACTGGTGGATTTTGCAATCCATTCATTTGAAGTTCGTTAACTTCATCTTGAAGCATATCACACTCAATTTCACAGATTTCCAGCTTCAACACTCGATCTTTCTTTTCTCTTTGGATTTTTTTGAGTTCATTTAGAACTCTCTCAATATCTATAAGAGCAATATCAATTAATTTTTGGAGTTCATAACAGTTAGGACATGTAGGAAGACATACTTCACTGGTTCCCTCATATGCCATAAGACCAAGTTCACCTGAGTCCTCTTCCTCTTCTGTTCCTTCGTCTGTCATGAGCCCAAGTTCTCCTGAGTCCTCATTTCTATCTTACTTTATGGCCATGAAACACATATTTGCAATTTCTTCATGGTCAGATTCTTCTTCATCACTCTATGCTCCAAAAGACTTCTTCTTTTGAAAGTTCCTACTGAGCTTCTTCTTCAGTTCGGGGCATTCGGCTTGAATGTGTCCATGTTTTCCACATTCATAGCATCTTCCATCATTTTTATCATTTTCATTATTCGTCCTTCCTTTTCTGAAGTTTGTTTTACCTCTCCTGCTATTTCTTTTTTTCCTCATCATGCTTGTTACAACTTGAGAGAGCATGGCAATATTTTCATCGTGTTCTCCTCCTTCCTCTTCCTCTTCATTTTCTAGTTCAACCACTGTTTCTTTAAAGGCAACTATTTACTTCTTTTCTTGGTGAATCTGCCTGTCCAAGTGAGTTTTCTAAAGGCAATTAGATCACCTCTAAGTTCATCATAGGATATTTTGTCAGGGTACTGACATTCGTGAGAAGACTTCTAAGAGTTTTTCTGACTTCATTTGAAATAGCTCATAGTCTCGAACTAGAAGATTGATTCTTATTTCTTTCACCTTGTTGGTTCTTTCATACGTGATCTCCAATTTATCCCACATTTCCTTAGTAGTTTCACAACTTGAAATCTTTTCATATTCTTCTCCGATAGCATTATACATCAGATTTTTTGCTTTGGCATTCATTGTTATGACAACTGATTGTTCATTAGTGCAGTCATCTAAGTCAAGTGGATCAGTTGATACTATGACTTGACCATTTTCATCTTTCTTTGACGGAATTGGGAAGATTTTCCTTTTTAATCACGCGCCAAACTTTAATGTCATACAACGTAGTGTATGTTTCCATACGTACTTTCCAGTAAGAAAAGTATGATCCTAAGAGGTTCCTTCTTGAAATAGTGCTCCGACGACTGTGTTTGATCCCATGATCTTTTCTCCACTAGTTGTTAAGTAAAGTTTGTGAGCCTTTCTCTGATACCAATTGGAAGTACAAGAGGGGGTGAGTTGGGGGGGGGGAGGATTTTGGTCTATTAAAACTTGGTTGACTAAGCATTAGTTTAGTCGACTAGGTTTTGCACAACAAACAGTTAAAGTAGAGATGAGCCAAGCAAACTGAAAGATAAACAAGACACAACAATTTTTATACCGGTTCAGTACCAGTGTGGTACTTACGTCTAATTTTCCTTGGGTCACAAGGGTTCTCTTAGATCTTTGATAAAATGTTACAATAGTGATGGTTTTAGTTCGTTCACCATCAACAATATTTAGCAACATTAGTTTCTATGATGTTGACACAACTCTCCTTTTGTATTCTAACTCTTTCTATGTTTTACGAACTTGTAGACTCAAGAATACAGTATTTGTATTAAGAACTAGAGAGACTTAGAAAATAGTTTGTGTAGTTGCGTGAGTCTTCTTCTTGAGATTGGTAGTCTTTTTATAGGAGAGTTTGGATAGCCGTTGCAGATTGATCTTGATTGAGGAATAGAATCCTCTAAGAGATTTGACCCAAGGGGTGCCTTCGAATCCTGCACTTGAGATGAGTTGGATTCATTTATGTCCTTCCCCTTTCATGTCCATATTTCATGGAGTGATTTAAGGCTTCGACTTGGTTAATCAATCTTCTAATATAGTTCCTGAGGAAAGGCCTGATATTCTTGAGATGCACTTTATATGTTTCCTTGTTAGACAACCTCGATGTCCTTTGATTGAGATTGAGACAACGAGACTTATTTGGTTTCCTTTTTGATGGCTTGACTTCCTTTGATTTAGCATTGTCAAGTTCTCTTTGACCTCGTTTCCTTTTTTTGATGTCCTTACCAGAAGGACTTTCCTTGGAGTGGTGCTTTGCTTCCTGCAATCAAATAGATATGATTAGTTTTGTACTATTGTCATCATTGAAACTTAGATGTAACAAACACAATATAGATTCTCTTTTTCATTCTCCACCCATCTTCTCTTTAACCGACACCACCATGAATAGCCGCTTAGCAAAGGTCAGGTCGAGTTTCCAGTCAAATTTTCATGGTGAAATGCAACGTAAAGTTCATGAATTTGTGAAGTTTTTATCTTGATTCTTTTTCGTAGTTTTCTCCTATGTTTATTTTCAAGTAGTTTTTGTGAAATTTAAATGGGTCTTCAAATGAATTAGAAATAAGTTATTAGGTGGGTTCAAAGTGAAACAGTCTGTTTTATTGTTGTAAAATGAGCTATTTGATTTCAAAATTTTGGCTTGGGCTCCTAAAGTTCTGTTGAATCTGAAGGTGGCGCCGTCTGATTTTCTTCCCGGCAGAGAAATGCTTGCAAAAGAGAAAGAGATAGAATTGCTAAAGGTATATATGTAAATTTTAAGTGTTTTATTTTTAAAAAAATTGAATAACACGTGTCACCACCTTATTGGTGCGTGGAATTACACATATTCTGAAAAAAATGGTCAAGAAAAAAATAGTGTGTTTTAGACTCACTTTAGAAAGGTTGCGTGTGTAAAGTAATTTTTGTTCGCAAAAAGTGTGTAAGGGGGATTTGGACCATAGGTCAGGTGGTAACTTATGTATTTTACCAATAGATTACTTTTTTTTTTTGGTAAGTAAAATTTTTATTTCACAAACCAAGTATCATCTTTACAATTCATTCTTCTAGGCACTTGGACATCTTGCCCCAAGTCCTATACTCTACTACCTTTCTAATTACAGACAAAGAAAAAATAAAACAAATAACACTAAAGTCTAGGATATTCCTTCATCTCTTGTAATTTCCTATCTAACTTTTTGTATTTACTTCCACAATAATGGATTTCCTGTGCTATTACTCGTAAAATTGCTTCCTTATGTCTGGTTTTCTTTTGAAAAATTCTCAGATTCCTTTCGTGCCAAATATGATAAACACATGAAGCCAAACAAGTTCTATACATGTGTGAGCTTGCAGATTTTCCTTTCACATTCCTTTCTGCCCATCTCATTTCTTCAGACCACCCTTTAGCTCTCCTTTTAATCCCTTGCCAGTCTAATACATTATTCCAGATTTGTGCTGTTATTCCACATTCAAAAAATAGATGCTCTGCATTTTCTGGCTCTCTCTTACACATAAGACATGAAATATCATCGACTAAACTCCACTTTGCCACTCTATCTCTCGTCAGCAGCCTACCATGTAGATTCAAGTATAGAATGAACTGCCATCTAGGAGCTGCATAGTTGTTGCATGTTAGCCTTCTCCACGAGCATTTTTGATACTCACCCTGAAACTTTCTGTAAATCTTGTGTATGATGAACTTGTCCATCTGCTTGAGCTCCTCTTCTTTTATTCCTGCTTCCTCCAAATAGTCCGCAACCTTAAGAATCTTCTGTACAATCCACGATGCTTGTATTGGTTTTTCCACAGACTAGCTCTCTTTTCATAGTAGCAATGTATCCATTTCATCCATAATTTATCTTTCTTGCTGCATATATTCCACAGCAGTTTGCATACTGCTGCTCTATTCCACAGTCCATAATATTCATCCCTCCTGCTACTTTAGGCATACATATTTTGTCCCAAGTAATGAGTGCCCTATGTGAGACATCAACACCCCCTGTCCATATAAACCTCTTACATATACTCTCAATCATTTGTATCAACTTTTTTGGTGGAGTAGTATTGAGAATAGAACACTCTTGATGAGTTGTACTCTCCCTGCATAAGACAGGAACTTAGAAGTCCAGCTAGTAATTCTACCAATGATCTTATCAATGAGTGGTTTACATTGAGCAAACTAATAGTCTTTTTGTGCTGAGAGGGACCCCTAGATATCTTATAGGCAGTTCACCTTTAATGAAACCTAGATGATCCAATGATTCATTTTGAACATTCTGATGCACCCCTCCAAAATAGACACTGCTTTTATCCACATTTGCTTCCAGCCCAGATACCTTTGAAAATCTTTTAAAACAAGCATACATTTCCTCACTGACTCCATATTCCCTTTACAAAATAATAGCAAGTCATCTGCAAAATTTGTTGTACTATGCTCAGCTTTGCACACTTTAGATGAAACTTAAACAACTTGTTCTCCTTCAAACAAGAAAGGGGATATGGGATCCCCTTGTCTTAGTCCCTTCTTTGTTGGAAAAGGCTTCATAGGATTCCCATTGATGAGTATAGAATATGAGACTGTTGTTACACACTTCATGATCCAAGTGATAAACATTTCCGGGAAATTTTATGCCTTCCTCATATCAATCTTCAAACAACATCATGGAGTAATATTCTTCCTGCTATATCCTTTCACTATCTCATGGCTCAGTATAATGTTGCCTGAAATTATCCTCCCAGGGACAAAAGCTGATTGGCTATCATCAACCAAATAATCCATAACTCCTTGTAGCCTATTTGTTGTGATCGTTGATATAATTTTATAGATAGTAGTGCAACATGAAATAGGTCTAAACTCTGAGACTCTTGATGGATTCTGCACTTTAGGAAACAGGGTCACTATGGTACAGTTTATTGGCCTGTACATGTCTGCAGTTCTGAAGAAATCCTGAACTGCTTCTACTACTTCATACCCTATGATTGGCCAGGTCTTCTTGAAAAATAATGCATTATACCCATCACACCCTGGAGCTTTAGCATTATCAATGCTTTGTAATGCTTTGATAACATGCTCCCTTGTTACTGGCTCTATCAGTTTGACTTGCTGGGCTCTTGTCAACCCGCTTCCTTGCTTCATCACCTCTGGTTCAATAACTAGTATCTCATCTGCAACTGCTCCTAATAGTTTCTGATAAAACTGGATGATTTCCTGTTCAACTTCCTTCTGATTCTGAGTGTGAACACCTGCCTGGGTTACTAGCTTTGTAACTCTCTTTTGAGCATTCCCGTTCTTTATACTCGCATGAAAAAATGTTGAATTTGAGTCACCTAAATTCAGCCACTGGATCCTAGACTTTTGTTTCAGAACGCTCTCCTCAATTGTACTCCATTTAACTTTTCTTTGAGATCCCTCTCATCTTTCTTCAGCATATCTGCATGGTTAGGGTCTCTCATTTGCTCCTGTACTCTCTTCAACTCCTCCCTTATGCTTATAATCTTCTCCTGTGTCTTGCAATATTCATCCGTGTGTAGCTTCTTCAGTCCAGTCTTTAGTATTTTGAGTTTCATCCAGATTCTTTCTATTGTTGCTCCTTGTATTTTTATCCCCCATGTTGTTTTGACTATGCTTTCAAACTCCTTGTATTCAACTAGAGTATTGAAAAACCTGAAAGGCCTGGGATTGATATATTGTTCCTGCTCAAAACAAAGACATAAAGATGCATGGTCAGAAAACAAAGGATCCTGCACCACCACCTCCAATTGCCTCATATTCATCATCTATTCCTCATTTTCTTGTTCTCTATCTATTCGAATATGTACATCATTGTTAGTTCATGTAAACTTTCTCCCAATATATCTTAATTCTGCCATTCCTGTGCCTTCTAAGAAATCATTGAAATCCCTTGTTTCTGCTTCCATAACAGGAGTCCCGTTAAATCTATCTTCCCAACTGTTTATTGCATTATAGTCACCCATTGCAATCCAAGGTCCCTTTAGCCGCCTCTGCAATTGTGTTAACTCCTCCCACATAGACTTCCTTTGCTCAATAGTATGTAGTCCATACACTGCTGAAAACCAAAATTCTTCCTTGTTCTCCATTAAAGTAATCTTCCCTGTGATCATCTGCTCAGTACTACTATGTTGATAAAATCCAGAACATTTGTATTCCATACTACCCAAATTCTTCCTTTATTACTTGCTGTATATTTGTCTTTGTATTTCTAATTTTTTGCTATTTTCTGTATAACTTTCTCTACAATATGCTGCTTCGCCCTGTGTTCAATGATAGCCATTAAACCTACCTTATTATCTAATGTACTTCTTTATTTCTTTCTGCTTATATACATTATTTAGTCCTCTAACATTCCATATGATTATCTTCATATAGGAATAAATGGAACATCATACTCCTGCATCACCTCCCATCTATTCTTAATACTTGAACACAAACTTATCATCATTGAGCTTGTGGGTTCAGGTGTACTGCCTCCATTCACTACCATCCCCATGCTTTGCATTCTTAGCCATGTACTTACTCTTTACTATCTGCCAAACTTCATCATCCTTCTGTTTTTGTAGTGGCACTACATCCTGTGCCTGTGCTATTCCTTTGTGTTTATCATCATTCATCTGAACTTTAGCACCAGCTTCATTTTCCTGCTTCTCTACCACTTGTCCCTTCTTCCTCCGGAATTGTTGTGGTTTCTGATCTCTACCTTTCCGCTTTATTTCTTCCTTCTGCTGCTCTTGACAAACATGTCCTAATTGAAGACACCTTGTGCAATACTGTGGCATCCAATCATATCAAACCTCTTGTTCAAACTCCCTCCCATTTGGATCTTCTACCATAATCTGTTTTGGTAGTGGCTTAGTCACATACATTTCCACTAGAATTCGAGCATACGAATACGCTCAACTCTAGTAGTACATGCATCTGCATATATATATGTATCCCCGGGGTACTATTCATAGCATATGGCCCTGAATACAATACAACATCTCTACCCTCCATTGTAGCAAACTTAACAACAAAATACCCATCATTATGAAGGTATATTGTTGGTTTTGCAGCAAAATTCCACTGAAACGAAATAAATCTCTCAAATGCAGCAATAGTAGGTGTTTCCTCCACTACATACACAATCACAACCATTTCCACTTCTCTGTAGCTCGTTCTACAACCTCTTGGTCTAATTTTGCTACCTTAATTCCATTTTTAATCGTAGATGCGATAAACTACAAATTCATACCTCGATTTGCCATTTAATTCTCTGCAAATAGGTTTTTCCACTTCATCGTAGTAGGTATCCCCTGTTTCCTTTGAGCTTCATCATCTCTCATCTCTTTCCTAGCTTCATTTTCGTTCCCTACCTCAATTACCCCAATAGTACCCTTGTTTGGTTCCAATTCAGCTGAAATTGAACCTCCCACAGTCGGTACTGGGGTTTTAGCTCCATTAGTTAAGGCTGGCCACTGTTCCACTGATTTCTCCGTTACTGTTTCATTTGTTTTCTGAGCCTTTTCCACTGATTTCTCTGCTTGTCCAATATCTCCTTCCTTCGTTGCCACTTCTCTCAGATCTACATTGATAGCATGTCGTCGAGGTCTGCCTCACGACATTTTCTGGTGGGTTTGGCGCACAATAGGAAGAACACACTATCCTGCGCCGAGAGAACTTTGAGTTTTTTTTTTATATTATTTTTCTAATATTTTGCCAATAAACTACTTTATATAATGCTAATATGATTTTTTAAATATATATATATATATATATATATATATATATATATATATATATATATATATATATATATATATATATATATATATATATATATATATATATATATATATATATATATATAGAAGGAAACTCTTACACTTATTCTACTATTAGAAGTTCAAATTTGCTTATGTATTGTTTAGTATAGGGTATAACTTCGGCATGTGTTAAATTTTTGGTCTAATCTTATTTTGCCTTTAATCCCTAACAAATCTCTAATCCAAGGATAATTTTACACCTTAAAATCTTATTTTTGCCTTTGATCTGTAATAAAGCTTCAACCCGAGGATAATTTAGACCTTTATAAAAATTTAAGGGAAAATATAAAAAAATTTATCTGAAAGAATCTGAATAGGTGGAAGTAAATTTCTGGTTTTTATGTGTAAGTAAAGGAAATGACAATGCAAAAGTATCTATTTTAGATGTGAGAATTGAGAAAGCTATAACCCGCCCCAGGACCGGGAGTTGACGATCGCATTTGTGACATGTACTAGCAGAAAACACTGGAAAATCCAACCCCTATTCAGAGAAACATGTGTAGAGACAAAAGGGTCTCGATTTTCATTGCCTACATAGCCCTTCTCTTCTTGGCTTCAAACGGTACCTATGCATTTGAACCAGAATTCGGGTCGACCCGCGTTGTCTTTCAGGTTGATCTTCTTTCACATCACATATGCTTATTGTATTGACTCACAATGTTGTATAGCTGAAGTTAATGCTTAAAAGATCAGAACTTGGTATCTTGTTTTTGTAGTATATATTAATCTAAATTTGGTAAGTTTTGGATCTTTGTTTTGAGAAATAGAAGGAAAACGGAGTACTTTTCTTGATTAGAGGAATAAACTCCAAGATGTATGTTTTCATATTTAGTACATTATTAACTGTTAGAGTTCACGCTGTTTAGTTAATTTTGCTAGTATATGTGGTTGAAATCAGAGGTAGATTTAGGAGCCTTTAGTCAGTGGATGCGGAATACAATTGCACTCACTTCTACTTTGTGGCAATAAGTAATCGGTTTCAGACCGCTTCATATACACACACGGGTCCTCATCGATCATATTAATGTAATAAGATTGTAATAACTTGATGAAATCTCAACTACAAATGCCTAAATGATTGTTTAAATCCATAAATGGACCTCTTGAGCTTGCAAACGTTGCACTCTTGAACATTTTGGATAAAACCTAATGGTTACTCGAGACTTATATGGTTCGGGCATGTGAAGATGTGAGGAGGTGCGAGAGCTTGACTTTGGAGGGCCTAAGGAAAGGTAGAGGCAGGCCGGAGAAGTATTGGAGAGAGGTGATTAGGCGAGATATGGCATTGCTCCAGCTCACTGAGGACATGACCATGGATAGGAAGGTATGAAGGTCGAGAATAAAGGTAAAGGGTTAGGTAGCCGAGCGTTGTCCTTGTCTGTAACAGTAGCTTTAGTACATGATTTAG
Source organism: Nicotiana knightiana (assembly GCA_005239525.1). Taxonomy (NCBI): domain Eukaryota; kingdom Viridiplantae; phylum Streptophyta; class Magnoliopsida; order Solanales; family Solanaceae; genus Nicotiana; species Nicotiana knightiana. Next base: position 16,794 of record ML381978.1, read on the forward strand.
TGTCATTTGTGTATTTTCGCATTCCTTGACTTATCTTATTACTTGTTGTTGCTTTCATTTCGGCCTTTTGTTTGCAATACCTAGTGTTAGTTTTGTATTTTTGCTCCGGGTTTCTGATTGGTGTGCTTGTTGTTGCCTTTCCTTTTACAAGGGTCAATTGAAACCTTTCTGCCTTCTTGAAGGTAGAAGTAAGGTCTACGCACACACTACCCTCCACAGACCCTACTTGTGGGATTACACTGAGTTTTTTTTCCGTTTTTTGTTGTTGTTGTTCATCTAGCTCTCCATTGAGAAGTGGGTTTTTATATCCATTTGATGTAACTTCAAGTTCATGCTTGCAGTAGATCTCAAGAAAATTCTGGCGTTCTGATTTGTCACTGTGTAGATGACATGACATGTTGTACTTTGCAACTTATGTTGAAAGAGTCGAGGAAACTAAATCATTTCTCACTTTTCATTTTGAAATGAAAGATCTTGGGAGAAGCTGGTGTGATTTTGGGCATTAAAATTGTAAGATTTGTGATGGTTTGATTCTTACCGAAGCCAACTGTATTGAGAGTCTTAAAACGTTTGGTTATTTTGATACTAGCTTGCTCCTACACCATCTGATCCTAGCATCAAACTAGCATGAAATTCCAGTGGTGCTGTAGAGCAACTGACTTAATTTCGGATTGTTGGGAGTTTTATAAGGTCATGTATTGTACAAGACCTGATATTGTTTATGCAGTATGAACATTGAGCAAGTTTAATAGTAACCCAGAGTTGAACGTTGGAAATCCTTAACCATGTTTTAAGGTACTTAAAGAATACAATTAATGTTGGAATGCATTACTCTCCCTTTCCAGCCATTCTTGAAGGGTACAATGATGCCACTTGGAATTCTGCGACTCTAAGTCAATTACTGCTTGGTCGCTTTAGCTAAAACAACAATTGCTTGGAAATCAAAGAAGCAAATATGTATTACTTACTCAATTACAAAATCATAATTTATAGCTATGTCTTCTGCGGGAGGAGTAGCCGACTAGCTTAGAAGTATTTTAATAGATATTCCGCTATGGAGTAAGGCAGTGCCACCTATGACTTTCTACTATGATGATAAATGTGGTATATTTCGGGCTTTAAGTGATTGTTACGATGACAAATTGAGACAAGTTTGTCCCAAACGTAATAGCATGAGAAGATTATTGGAAGATGATATAATATGCATTGAATATGTTAAATCCAGGTTTAATTTAGCCGCTCCTTTGTCTAAAGGATTAGGCAAAGAGTCGTTGGTGAAAACTTTTTTTTTTTTGACAAGAATAGTTGTTGGTGAAAACTTGTAAAGGGATGAGAATAAAACTAGATGTAAATTTACTATACTTTATGAAAACCCTAGCTAATGATATTATCTTAGGTTCAAAGGGAAAAACAAGTAAAGTTACATTTGTTGAGATGTCTTGAGCACATTAATAAAATTCCCATTATTTGAAAAAAATGTAATGGATGTGCATATTCCTCTTGAAAAGGAGGATAGTATTCTACTCTCTTAATAAATCTTAGACCAATTTCGACTGCAGTTAGTAGGAACATTCTTGATAGATTTATCGATACTTTGTTCTGAAGGAGTTTGAGACTAATATCTCTTAATGAATTGATAGACTATTTTGGTCGGAGCGTGCAAAGTTACTCTTGATGAATTCACTGATCTAAGTGCATAGTGCAGGCTGCTTCGATAAGATTTAGATAAGAAAATCTTAGCACTTAGATGAAAGGATTCAGAGCACACGGGTGTAAGGTGACAGTTTCTCAATTCTCACAGGAAAATATTAATGTGCATTGGTATTTTCTACTTCATACAATGGATTACTTTGTCAAGATTCATTCATTGCAGTTCAATGATTTTGAAATTCGAATGCTTTCACTAGCTAATGGGTTCAAGTCCGGGACATACCACTATTGATGCGTCAATTGTCTCAAACCTTCAAAGTTTCTTAAACAAGTAGAGGACTGTTGGAAATAAGTGTTCCAATAAATTTGGAACAATAAATTTTTTCCGGAAGACTTAGTTTTCCATAGTGAATCAATCTTGAGAAATGAATTTGGAAAACTTTTTAAGTTCAATCTTGAACTCCTAAGATACATTCTTGATTTTGCAAATATATTTTGGGTATTCTAAAAATTATGAATTTATTCATGAACTATATTTAACGTTGTTTACATTTTTCAAGAAATTCTTTGTCTATAAGTAGAGGTTCTTTCATTTGGAACATATAAGCATAAAAAACATAGACAAGCACGTTCCTTATTCTGAAAACAAAAGAAAGACATTGGTCAGAAGGTGAAATCCTAGATTCAAGAATAGAAGAGCAATGTTCTTGAATGCTACCTTGATGAGTCTTAGTTGAACACCAAGACTTGAATGCTACCTTGTTGAGTTTTAGCTGAGCACAAAGATGGTGTTGTCATTATTTTTTCAATTGCTCGTGGAAGAAACTTCAACTATCGTCAAAAAGTGTATTTACGTGCCTCTACCCACAAGAAGATTATTATTGTTGTTTAACGATTTTGCATATATTTTGGTCCACCAACTGAAGATATGTTTTATCTCTAGTTACAACGAACAAGTTAAAGTTATTATTATATTCGGTTCTAACAACTTGAAGATATTTTAGTTCGAGCAATTTGAAGATTTTATTATCTTGGTTCTAACAAGGAAATATTTCGTTATGTATGCCCACAAGGATACATCCTACATGATATTCATATATGATTCCTATTTGTTTTATTCAAAGGATCATGATTGTAGTAGGAAAAGAAACTTTGATTCTTTAATTAGGTGATTGCCTTTCAAACCTTAAGCAAGAATATTTTGAGAAATTATCTGTTGCTTATTTATGCGCTACACATTTTTAGATGTGAAGTCCTTGGTTCAAGAGATATGGAGATATTTCATTGGCACGAGATTGAAGTAGCGGGGATGAGAAAATCATTCTATTCCAATGTCATGAGAGGAGACACAAAAGGGGATGATATGTGATGATAGTCTGAGGCATCAAAAGAGATAATGGAAAACAAAGATGATGATTTTTTCTTAGTTCTCATATATTTTCACCTATGCATCCATATCTCTGAAGTTCAAAGACATGAACTCATGGCAAAGATTGCTGCACACGATCCACTTTTGGATATGTATTCTTGCTTAATAATGTTACCACTTTGTGCAGTATCAAGAAGCAGGCATGCATAGTTTTGTCAACTATGGAAGCAAAGTTTGTTGCATGTTCTGCAGCACTGCAAGAAGCTATGTAGCTAAAGAGGTTTATGAAATACGTTGGGATCATTGGCAAGTTAATGGATCCAGTTCAACTGTGTTGTGATAGCCAAGTAGCCGTAGCTTATATGGAAGACCTTAAGTATCATTTTAGGACTAAGCACAATGACACAAAGTACAACTTTGTTAGACCCATCATAACGCGTGAAGAAATCACTCTATTGTTCTTGATGCATAAGTTAGAATTGAAGTAGTAAAATCTTCTAAGTGCTCGAACCGAAAAATCTTCAATCTTTTTGAACCATATGTAATAACTTCAACTTGTTGAACCGGAGGCAAAACATTTTGCGATAAGGCATCTGCATAATTGTTTAAATATTCTTGTCATTCTTAGAGGCGCATAAAATACGCTTCTTGAAGTTTCCTCTACGAGCAGACGAAAGAATAAATTCAACACTATTTCAACCAAGGCACAACAAGGTAAACATCCAAGAATGTCTTTCTCTTGTTCTTCAAGTAAGAGAATTGCTTTCTTGTGCTTATTCTAGTGCTTTTATTTTCCAAATGAAAGAACTCCTATTTATAGACTAAGATTTCTTGAAAGACTCAAACAACATTAAACGGAGTGCATGAACAAATTCATGCCTTTAATAATACCAAAATGTATTTGCTAAATTAAGAATGTATTTAAGAGCTCAAGAATGAATCTAATAAAATTTCTAAATTCGTTTTTCAAGATTCATCAACTTGGAAAACCTAACGTCTTGCATGTATTTAATAAAATTCATTGTTTCAAAATATTTGAAAAACAAGTCCCTATTTGGTACAAATTAGTATTCTTAAAAATTGTTAAACTATCTAGAGTATTCACCGGGGGCAAAAGGCCCGCACCCCTGATGAAATGTAGTTTTAGTTATGTTACATCTAAGGATTAAAATTTCTTGGTGATCCTTAGCATGTAATTATTCGTAAGAAACAAAACTTGAAATCTTCATTTGTCATTTATAGCATGTTAATGGCAGTCCAATGCACAAAGCATCCCGCATTCACATCAGGTCCGGGGAAGGGCCGCACCCCAAGGTGTGTGATGTAGACAGGCTACCCCAATGCAAGCATTAATGACTGCTTCCGTGGCTCGAACCCGTGACCAATAGGTCACACAGAGACAACTTTACCGTTGTTCCAAGGCTCCCCTTCTGCTCCATGGTGCCCCTTCATAGCATGTATTATTTTCAATTGGTAACTTTTGTTTTGTATTGTGAGAAGTAGAAGGATAATGGAACACTTTTCTTGTTTATTGTGATATTAAGTTTAGTTTGAGGTCTCAGGTTCATTCCTAGTGGAGAGAAAAAATACTAGGTTATTTTTTTCTATCTGTCTAAGACTTAGTGGACACATTTACTCGATATCTGTGCTAGTGGAAGGTAGCAGGTAATCGGTGGATTTAGTCGAGTGCGCGTGAAAATTTGCCGAACACCACCATTAAAATAAAGAAAAAAAAGAAAACAAAAAAGAAAAAGTAGATGTGGTTCAAGCCGAGAGGCTGTGCCAAAAACACAACATCTTTGCCTGGTTGAATCATTTTCTTAATTTAGTTTAAGACTTCGGATAAAAGTTTGTGATCCTTGGCATGCAATGATTCATTAAGAAAATAGAACTTGGAATCTGTAATTTTTGAACAGTAAAGCAAGTATATTTGTACATAAGTAACTCTTGCTTTAAATTATAGAAGTTGAAGGAAAATGCGGAACTTTTTTTTTTGGTTAAACGGATATTCAGTTAAGTGGGTTGGATACTGTGATCCCTAAGAATGTATATTGTTATTAGCTATCAGAATTCTCGCTGTTACTTGATTCTGCTATTATATTGGATTTAACTAAGGTTTTAATTATGTTTTACAATGTAAGGATAAAAGTTGCTTGCTGTGCTGACTCTTAATCTCCTCAGCCCTCAAACCACCAAGTACCATCTGAATGGTTTTTGACTGATTTTAACTATATGGCAGACAAATTATGGAGATATTGAATTTGGTTTCTACCCTAGTGTTGCGCCAAAGACAGTTGAGCACATCTTCAAGCTAGTGCGCTTGGGATGCTACAATACCAATCACTTCTTTCGGGTAACTGCCAGTAATTAAAACGTTGTGCATTATTATGTTTGGAATTTGATGATGAGAAGCTTAATGATGTCGGCAGGTTGATAAGGGTTTTGTTGCTCAAGTGGCTGATGTTGTTGGGGGGAGGAGTGCACCTATGAATGAAGAGCAAAGGGCAGAAGCTGAAAAAACTGTTGTTGGTGAACTTAGTGAAGTGAAACATGTGAGAGGGATCCTTTCAATGGGAAGGTAATGTTTGTTGATTTTCTTGGCTAGAGTAGCCAGATCTATAGTAAGTTACGACCATGATACAGTTATTCTTTTGAGACGCACTGATCCTATATATTGCAATTTCATGCTTATAAGAAATGTTCATCTGGAAAAATGCATGACATAGTCTAATATCTTTTATTGAGCGACAGTGCTTGTTAAGAAGCTGTACAACATAACATCTAAAATAAGGGTAGACTCGGAGATGTCAAAGTAGGAATTGACTAGTATACAGGATTTCGTCTTTTGCTGCAGATAGTCATGGTCTATACTAAAGACTGACCGAGGTGTATGCGGGTATTGTCTGGGATATGCAAATTAGAATCAAATTCTATGGATGCTACATGCAATTAAAAATTCTTTCTACTCTCTAGCAAGATACCTGTAATTTTGCACTTTCGGATTTTACTGGTATTTCATTTGTGCATCAATTAAATATAGGTGAACCTTTCTCATATCTGCTTTTCCATAGGTATGATGATCCTGATAGTGGTACCTCATCATTTTCGATGCTCCTTGGAGATGCACCTCACCTTGATGGCAAGGTGTGCTGGTCAAAATCCTAGCTATCATAGTGAATAGAGAAGGATTTTTTTAAATTGAGAATCTTACATTGTAATTCATTTTTTGTCGAATAATTCAGTATGCAATATTTGGCAAAGTTACAAAAGGAGATGAAACATTGAGAAAGCTTGAGCAGTTACCTACTAGACGTGAAGGGATCTTTGTAATGGTATTATTTCTAGTTCAATTACTTCCTTTTCATTTCTTTTCATTTGAAACAGGTATAAATGTATCTACTTTGCTTGAAAGTAGTATCTAATGAAAGGTATCTTGTCTATGCTAAAACTATTACATTGGCTGTAGTTTTATGAACTTGATCCTTTTGAAGCCTACTTTATAATACTTTTTGTGTAGTTTGAAAAGCAACACTTTAAGCACATCATATTTTTACGAATGTATTCATAGGAGAAAGTTATTTTTTGAGAAAGTTGGAACACATGCATTTGTTTGTTGGTTGATAATGCAATGATTGGTCCTAGGAGTTGTGCTGGAGATTTCAGTTTAAACTCGTAGATATGATCTAAATTTTCGGAAGTTCTTAATTTTTTATGTCACCATATATGAAGTACATAGAAAATTTGGTCCTTTATGTTTGTTCTCAAATCAATTTGGTCACCAACATTCGATAGGCATAAACTGCAGCCATCATGTCTGAAATATTTCTAATAGGTCCTTTACCATGATCCCACGGTAATGTGGCTTGCACATGCTAAATCTAAGGAAAAAAGTGGAACATCGGTTCAACCAACATAGTCAAATTCCAAAATTGACTATAAAGATAGAATAGAAGGTGGTGCAAAGGAGGGCTATGATGGTTTAGAGGAAGTGAGGAGTGGCATTGTGAACCGGGGTAAGGGGGGGGGGGGAGTGCAGCGACAAATATTAGGAAACATTGGCTATGAAAAAGAATTTGAGGGATTGGATGCGATAGGGCGTTGGAAGATGATGGTTCTGGTAAGATGGCATACAGAGAGCATCATCATCATCATTTTTATGTACTGTATTTTGCTTAATTCTTTTTGCATTTTAGGATCTTTTTTCCATTTCTGCCATTAATTCAGCTGCTGGAAAATATACACATGTGGGGTTGGGGGGAGATTTCAAGTACATTTTCTATAACCAATCTCAGACATTGAGGATGTAATTGACACATCAAAAGATAGTCTTTCTGTATGCTCATTCATTTTCTTATACTTTTTTTCTTTTCTTTGTATGAAATATTATTTACTTCATCTAGTCTTTTGGCTGTTTCTTCCGGATAGAAGCTTTTGTCTTTTTACTGAATAGTCTTTGTTCTCATTATTCAGCCAACTGAACGCATCACAATTCAATCAACATATTATTATGGTAAGGTGGCGCTCCAATTTTCAGCTTTGTTTTAATTTTTTTTTACTATACACATCATTTCTTGACATGTAACTTACAGTTTCTGAAACCACAACACATGCTTAGCCATGGTTATTGCACCTCATGCATTTAATATTTGACCTGTCAAAAAAGTGAGCATGCATGCGTGCATGAATTTGATAGTTACTTTGGATGGGTGGTTCTCTTCGGAAATAGATCTGGGGATTTACCTTGGTCGATGCGGTGTCATCCGACACTGCTTCGTCAGAAAAATATACTGAACATATACTACCTCCGTTCCAATTTATGTGAACCTGTTTGACTGGGCACGAAGTTTAAGAAAAAATGAAGACTTTTTGAATTTGTGGTCCTAAACAAGTCAAAAAGGGGTCCAGAGTATTTGTGTGGTTATAAAAGCTTTTCATTAAGGATATAATTGGAAGTTTAAGCTAAATTGTTTCCAAATTTAGAAAGGGGTCATTCTTTTTGGTACAAACCAAAAAAGAAATAGGTTCACATAAACTGGAAGGGAGGGAGTACTATATAATATGAAAAATAAGTACATGAAAAAAAAATAAAAATTGGCACCACATAACAGATTAAACGCTGTAGCTCACTGGCCGATTGCTTCATTTCCCTGGCATAGGGATAGGTCGGGAGTTTGATTCTGAATTCAACCTGTATTTTTTGCCTAATATTGGTCTTTAGTTGCTTTAAAGATAATGCTCAAAAAGGATCGAACCTCTGACCTATATAAGGGTGACTGCGAAGGGAACCACTTTGCTTGTACTCCTGTTCGTGCATCATATCAACAAAAGTTAAATATATTGCAATGAGGCTATTATAAATATATTTCACAAGGTGTAAATTATTGAGGCGAATTATAATAATGTACTTGAATTAAGTTTTATTAATATAATATGAATTTTATTTCTTTTAAAGTACAATGTCATTAATGATTTGTTCACATGTTCACTTTTTGATTTTCGACACTGCTTATGGAAAATCATGCGTACACCCTGCTGGAAGTGTTCATCTCACTAGACATACAATGCCAAGAACACAACACTTGCCTTTTTAGGCAAGGGGCGGATTTTTTTTTTTTTCTGGTCAAGGTGGAATTCATTCTGCTCACAAAGTCCAAATGCTGTTATCTTTGGCTTAAGATAACTCATCGGGGAACCTTACTTTTAACTATTTGAAAGGACGCTTAGATCCCTTCTAGGTGGACCTTTATTACCTTTATGGCATTTAATTCTCGTGTCAATTGGGCAAAAAGCATGTCTGATTCCGGAGGCGCTTACTGTAGACAGCAGGGCTTCACTTGGTCCCGAAAGCATAATTTGAGACTTGAGTGTAGGATTTGGTGAATTCATGGAGTGAACCAATTGATCTTTAAGCTTTTCTAAGTGAAAATGTTACTTAAACTCAAATCAAACCGGTACAATTCTTGGCAGAAGTAGACAATATCTACCAAGGAGATCTAGTTTATTTGTTTGCTCCCAGAACTGTCACAAAATTCTCAAAAATTACAAGGTACCCCATGAAAGCAGTGGAGGAAGGTATACTTTTTGGAGAACCGGGTGAGGTGACTTTGACAATGTGTTGTTTACATCCTTCCCTTTCTGTGGTTATAGATCAATAGAATGTTGGTCAGTTCAGAATTAGGCTTTCTTATAAAGTGCTTACCTTCCTTGTATCTCTTCCATATTGATGTCTGAATGTTCTTCTGTTTTGCTTAGACACCAACATGGAAACATGTGAAGAAGAGAGGTCGTTGCTAAAAAGAAGACTTTCTGCAGCTGCTGTTGAAATAGAAAGACAGGTTTTCGTGATATAAACCAAACTTTTTTACGCAAAGAAATCTTGACATTCTATTTACCAGCAAAAGATATTCTTTTCTGCAGAGGATGAAATGCTTTCCTTGATCAAGTGGAAAATGACAGCAGTTCCAGCGACATTCTTATGTAAGCGCTTTACGTCCTCTTCCTCTAACTGAGTGAGTAATTTGTCATTGGCAAGTTGGAGTGCTGTCTAAACTTGAATCATAGGCTAGAGTTTCTACCAATAACTACTGAGTTGGAATTGGCTGGTAGGATTTATTATCTGCAAATTTGATTTAAGTAACAGTCTACCTGCATTTGCTCATGAATTTTAGTCCTAACAACTCCTTGTCCATATTTTCCCATGGCACATGCTTGTCAACATCATGGAGAAGCCGATATACATCTTTAGTTTGGGCGAGTGGGAGATGAATTTTAGATCTTTCTTCACTTTTAGCATAACAAGTTCATAGTCTTCGAATCTCAAAAATCAATTGATATAGATGATTTTTGCTCATTTTAGCATCTGTACAGTATGAGGTTTGAACAATCATTTTTCTCTCCAACAGTTCATCAGAAATTATTAAGATACATCCCGTACCTCCTTGTGATGTATACTATAGAGTGATTCTTTTGCATTCTACAATGTTCATGCCAAAAATCTCCCCCGCCTTGCTAAGTAAAAGGAAAAGAGGAAAACCCTTTGGTCTGTACCACGGCTACATTCTTATGGTCAAACTTATCAACAAACACACAAAGTTCTTTTGTTCAGTGTTCACTCAGTTTGAGGACATGTCCGTTTGTTTTTCTATTCTCTTTTTCTTTTAACACTGTTTGTTGTTTATCGTCATCATTATTATGTATAGATGTAGTTGGCTTCATCTATCTTTACCCTCGCTTATGATGTGATTGACTTTCAAACTTTTGTACTCCTACTGCTGATTATTGCTGCTATTAACTTGCAATATTGGCAGAAGAATATGCATTCGAGAAGCTGGCATTCAAATCGATAATTTTGCAGAGTGAAAGGCACTACCTACAAGCTAACTCTTTTTTGTTGCATGATTTAATTTCTCCTGGAGTTTTAAGGAAAATCAAAAAAAGCAGAGGACGTAAGACTAGCAAGGCTGCTGCTACAGGTGACAAGTCTGGTATTACAGGTTGATTTTTGTGTGCCAAAATTCATGAATTTAAGATATGGCACATTTGTTAGGAATGTGTGTATCTTAATGACATATTTAATCATGTTTAATGGAATCTAATTATTTGAAAAAATTGCGTCTGTTTCACGGGTTAATCATCTCACTTGATTTATTTAGGAAATTTTTTAACATGCATGCTAAGGTTTATTAAATATCAATTGATATTTAATAATTAATAGAAATGGTAATGTATGAAATCACTTTAAAAAACCAGTGTTTAGTTTCTCCTGGGGTAGGGGAGCTTGAAGAAGCCAATCGCGGAATGCTGTATAAACAACCTAGGGAAGTGGATATGCTGAATTATATTTTTTCTCATATCTTGACTATAAACAAACTCGTGATTATGACAGGGATGTATGCTCTACTCTCTCGGATCCCTACTCTACTCGAGAGATTAAAGGCCCGTATTGAAGAATGTCATTATTTTTTTTAAAATGTGAAACAAATCCATTTTCAATTTTTCACTGGCAGCTAAAAGTTGCCATCGTTCTAGTTACAGAAAAGAGAGGAAGAGTGTAAAAAAATTAGTAAGAGAAGCAGTTATGAACACTTTGATATTTGGAACAAAATGGCGTTATCAACTAGCCTATAATCTGTCCTCTCTGTTTAATTGAAGGACTATTTCAGGCGTACAAACTCGACTTAGGCTTTCGTATCTCTTCAAATTTATTTGAGTCATTTAATGCTTAAAGATTTGCAATAATTATTAACCATTAACTTTTTCAAGTAAAGCAAAGAAAAAGTCTAAAAACTCGTTGAATTTTGCAGTATCTTTTTGCTAGAAGTGAAAGGGATTAATTATTGTATACACCGGCAAAGGCGGACCTATGCTTAGGTTGAAGGGTCACTGGACCTCATAAGCTTCGGCAGAAATTTAGTAGTGTATATATACATATATATATGTATATATACCTTGAAAATGATTAATTTAAATCACCTGACACCATTAACGCTAAAAGCCTTTAGGGCTACTGATTAAACAGAATATTGTGCTCCCATTACATTAAATTCTTGGGTCCGCCTCTGTTAACACAGACTATATAGCATATGACAATTATAGACATAAATAAGCTTTGACGTCTAAGTAAAGAGAAGAGAATGCAAATGTTGAACCACGTTTCTCAGTCAAATTACACGTTTTAACAAATTCCAGGATAAAGGAACTCAACTAAACATATTTTCTTTTCTTATGAAGTAACTAAACTAGTAAAGGGATAACCACCAAATCACTATTTGACATTATATTCTATTTCAATCGTAAGATATTAATAGTGATTTGGTGGTTATTTTTGGCTCTTATTATTACTGCAGGCGCTTTCACTCAAAAAAAGAAAAAGAGGCAAAACACAAATGCATAGTGAGTGTACATGGAAGGAAAGAGCGTAACCTTATCATGCTAAATGAGTTCAATCAAGCCGTTGGTCTTAGTAAAGCTGTTAGGATATCTACTTGTATGCTTTACTAAGACCAACGGGTTGATTGGTATCATGATCAGTTTATGCTCTTTCCTTTCATGTATGCTATGCATTTGTGATCTATTTCTTTTTCTTTTTTGAGTGGAAGTGCGTACAATAATAAGAACCAAACAGAACCACCCAATCACTATTGTGGATCAATAGAATATTAACATAAAAAGGTAAAATCTATATGTTATTGCCTTGTTCTTCGCATACAAGAGTCGTGGAGTTCATTTGTTCCTCTATTGTTGCAGCTTTAACATATGTCAAGCTTCTTGCTTTTTTGTTTTGTCCTGAAGATCCTTCTTGACTCATGACTATCCGAATCTGTGTCAAGTTAAGAAAATAAAAATAAAATAGTTCAGCAGAAGCATTAACACAAGGCTAGACTATCATGCGTGGTTATTGAATTTGTGAGGCCACTACATCAGAAAATGAAATCCACATCAAACAAAAGTAACAACTCTGTGTCTTTCAATCAAGCAATTTACTGTCTCTATCCCATTTTATGCGGCACATTTTATTTTTTCCCTCGTTCTAAACAAAATGACATCTTTAACTCTATCTATATTTTGAAATAATTTAACTTTAAAATTCTCATTTACTCATAATAAGATAATTTAACTTGTTTTAGATCACAAGTTTCAAGTCCGCCTTATTTCTTAAATATTAAATATTGTACCCACATAAAATGAGACGGGGGAAGTAAGAATGGGCCCACAACAGAGAATAAATCATAAAAATTGCGCGGGGCATCCTATTTGGTCGTCCCCATTTAACCTATACCCGCTTTTTAAAATTTTTTTTAACTTGTATCCACTTTTTAAATAACTTCAGCTCCCTTTTCCCTCGCTGAGCTGAAGTTCACCAGTTAAGCTGAAGTTCGCCAGTTATAAAGACAAAACTTCAGCATACGGGGCTGAAGTTCCCCAGTTACAAAGACAAAGTTTCCCTGTTACAAACTTCAGCTAGAGCTGAAGTTCCCAAGTTATAAAGACAACAACTTTAGCATACGGGGCTGAAGTTCCCCAGTTACAAAGACAAAACTTCAGCATACGGGGCTGAAGTTCCCCAGTTACAAAGACAAAGTTTCCCTGTTACAAACTTCAGCTAGAGCTGAAGTTCCCAAGTTATAAAGACAACAACTTCAGCATACGGGTTTGAAGTTCCCCAGTTACAAAGACAAAACTTCAGCTCCATTTACAAAAGACAAAACTTCAGCTCTAGAGCTGAAGTTCCCCAGTGTAACTGGGGGAACTTCAGCCCGTATGCTGAAGTTTTTGTCTTTATAACTGGGGAACTTCAGCCCCGTATGCTGAAGTTCCCCATTTACAAAGACAAAAATTTCAGCTCTAGAGCTGAAGTTCCCCATTTACAAAGACAAAAACTTCAGCTCTAGAGCTGAAGTTTCCCGGTGTAACTGAGGGAACTTCAGCCCCGTATGCTGAAGTTTTTGTCTTTATAACTGGGGAAGTTCCCCATTTACAAAGACAAAAACTTCAGCTCTAGTTCCCATTTACTAGAGCTGAAGTTCGCAAGCTACTTCCGGCCCGTCTACTAGAATGCTGAAGTTTTGTGATTGTTTTTGCTACTTCAGCCCCGCATGTTGAAGTAATGCGCAAAAGCGGGTACGGATGCAATTTTTTTTACAAAGCAGGTATAAGTTAAAACGTGGTACAAAAAGTGGGTACGGATGCAAAAGCCTGGAATAAATCATATGACTCTCTCAAAAGAGAGTAGAAGAATGCATAGTTTATTCAATTGAACTCCAAAACAGCATACGAATCCTAAGTAAATTCATAATTACTCATAATTCTATAATTTTCAATTGGCCTGTAGAAAGGATGATGCTAATTAGGGTGTCCAAAATCTGAGGGTAACTGCAATTGGTCTTTCAGCTCAATTACCTGTTAAATCGACATCAAAGAAGCTATCTCCAATTAACTTTGTAACTTCAAAATTAGCTTTCCCTGAGTATTGACGCCAAAAGAGAAGATAAAGATATGAAAAATAACATTAGCATTAATCAATAAACCATATGAAGTAGTAAAAAGCTGGCCATTAAAAAAGAGTTAGAAAGTAAAGACTAATTGATAGAGAAATGTTATACTCTTGTTTCTTAAAGGTCTTCATGTTAGAATTTTTAGCCTTCGACAGAAGACAGGTAAAGTTTGCGTTGAGTCATGAATAAATTTCAACTACTCTATCCACTATTATACACACACAAAGAACAACAAGAACCTCTTCTGCTGTTCAAAATGTTTAATTAGAGTTGAAGCTTTGACTCTGCTCTATAATCTTTCAGGTACAAACATATGGAGTGATAAATGTCATTCAAGTACGGCAGAAGAAGGCCTTTCATTTTCTGTCTTTTATAGGCTTCCAGTTAAAGCACCTGAACTTAATTTTGTCATTTAAGTGATTGCAGCTTCTTTCTGTCTGTTGGTTCTGTTAATATTACTATCAATTTTCCGCTAAGCTTTGGAATTTATGTGAAATAGATATTACCTTTCAAAGGTAGGTACTCACACAAAGCTGCCATTATCTTCTTTATTCGGATTTCGATGCTCGATCTTGCTAATAATACTGTATAGGTTAGCTTCAAAAACCTTGAAATTTTGGCTTATCCTATCATGGATTTATATATATATACTTCTAAGTGAAGTTAGAATAATCATTTGCGGGGTCCAGCTCGAGCTCTATTTAGCAGACTTGTCTATCTTGGTTTAGTATCATGATTTGGTACATCAAGAAAGTTACACAAGTGTAGTAACGGTCTGTTTTATCTTGTTTGTAGCACTGATGCCCGTAGATGGAGGAAGTCTGTAACTTTTTTCTGCATTTGATTCTTCTGACCTGTTAAAGAACCTCACATATATACTCCATAGTAAACTTGAGCCTTCTGATAACCTCACATTCTTATAGCAGATAAAAGAGTCATAATTAGTCTCTTATTTAGTTAATTTCTCATTGATACTGTAGGTATCATATCACCTGTTCTACTATCCTTGCTCGTGAATTCCTGCACCTGTGACCAAACAGAATTGGTTCTACAGTGAATTATAAAGCTGCATGTCACCTGTTCTAGTATCCTCAATCCTCGTTCGATTGAGGATCAAAGAGGACAATAAAGCTGCAGAACAAAAGACATGGGAGCAAGTATTGTTGAAACTGCTCCAACAAATCCGAAGAAGCGGAAGAAATCTTCGGGACCAAACAACTATCCTTGCAAGAAGAAATTCAAGGGAAACTGCTACAACTGTGAAAAGGTTGGACACAAAGTTGCAAAATACCGTGCTCCAAAGAAAGAGAAGAAAACGGGTCAAGGAAATATGGTTCAAACAAATGTTGATATTGATGACGTGTGCACTATGTTGTCTGAATTCAACTTAGAGGGAAATCCTAAGGAGTGGTTTGATTGATTCTGGTGCCATTCGCCATGTTTGTGCTGTTAGAGAAGCGTTTGATTCATATGCTCCCACTGGACTCGACGAGACTATTTTTATGGGAAATTCTGCAATGGCCAAAATTGAAGGTTATGGAAAGATATTCCCAAAAGATGACCTGTCACGACCCGAATTCCCACCGTCGGGACTGTGATGGCGCCTAACGCTGTTCTTGCTAGGCAAGCCAACATTAGAGACTTTCAACATTTAAAACAATTTAAGACATATACGAAGTTTACTACTGTCCAATATATGATGCCAAAATAATAAATGAAATAGCATGTTCTACTGTGAAATTAGTACTAATATCCAGGGTTTAGAGTCACAATTCACGAACTACTAAGAGTTTACTACAAGTATTTGACTGAAAGAACATTTATATCTGTTTTGAACTAAACAAAACAGCAACTGAATAATAAGGAAGAAACTCCAGGAATCTGCGGACGTCAGCAGATCTACCTCGCGTCTCCGTGCAAAAGTGCAGTATCACTACAACCGACCCCATGTACTGGTAAGTATCGAGCCTAACCTCGGCAAAGTAGTGACGAGGCTAGGACAGGACACCCCATAAAAACCTGGACATGTATAATCATGCTAGTAGAAATAACAACAAATAAAGAAAAGTAAACAACAAATGATGGGAAGGGAGCATACAGTGGGGAATTTAACATAAGGAGTGAGAAAACAATAATTTAAGCAATTAAAATAGAAAGAAAACTTGCACGACATCACCCTTCGTGCTTTTACTCTCAGCCTCACCAAATAATAATTAGAATGCACGGCATAACCCTTCGTGCTTTTACTCTCATCCTCACCAGATTATAAATAAGAATGCACGATATCACCCTTCGTGCTTTTACCCTCACCTCACAATATAGATAAATTATGCACAACATCACCCTTCGTGCTTTACACTCTTCCTCAAAATTTAAATAAATTTTGCACGGCATCACCCTTCGTGCTTTACACTCTTCCTCACCATTTAAATAAATTATGCACGGCATCACCCTTCATGCTTTACACTCTTCCTCACCAGTCACAGAATCATTAACAACATACAAAGAGAAATTTCATAAGAAATCAGTATTTCATCATAGTTTCTATCACTATTTACCATTTCAATCTCAACTCAATAATCACAATATTATCCATCTCGGTGGAACCAGATACAAATCTTCCAACATTTCACTAGCAACAATAATCATAGATAATAGGCTTTAAGACAACAAGAATAACAAGAATTAACTTTCACTCGCATGTTATGAATCGACCACAACGTATAGGTACTCGACCTCACCTATACATCGTATTAAACAACAAAACAAGTAGCAAGTAGTCAGTCAATACCTATTCCCTCAAGCTAAGGTTAGACACAACACTTACCTCGACTTCGCAGGCCACTCACTGCTCAAGTACAACTTTTCCTTTAGAATTCACCTCCAACCCACTCGTATCTAATCATAATTAGTTCAATATCATTAATTATTGCTAAAGAAATTAACTTTAATGCAAAATCATGGTTTTCCTAAGTTTTCCCAAAAATAGTTAAAAATTGACCCCGGACCCGCTTAGTCCAAACTCGAGTTTTGGACCAAAATTCGTTTATCCGTTCACCCCCGAGCCCGGATATGCAATTGGTTTTCTAATCTGACCCCAATTGGGTTCAAATTCCCCAAATTTCGAAATACCTAGTTTCTACCCCAAAATCCTTTATTCCACTGTGAAAACCTTATATTTTAGTTGTAAATTGATGAAAAATAATGGGTAATTGGAAGAAAGTAGTTAATGAACACTTAGCTATGATTTTAGGAAGAAAAGGTCTTGAAAAAATCGCTCTAAGTCTTCTACCCTTGTGAAAAATAAGAAGAAAAATGGTTGGAGTTCTAATTAATGAACTCACTGTCCGACCTTCGCACCTGCGGTACTTAGGCCGCATCTGCGTGTCCGCACGTGCGGACAGGAGGCCCGCTTCTGCGGAATGGGAGCTGGGAAACTAGGGTCGCACCTGCGGACAATGTTCCGCTTCTGTGGTAAATGTGAAGCTGGCCTGGGCGGCATCTGTGGGCTTTCACTCGCACTTGCGAGCTCGTATCTGCTGCCAAAAGCTTGCAGGTGCGGGTATACCAGATCAGGTGCACCAACATCCCTTGTTGAGAGTTAACTCAACTCGCGCATCGCCCGGATGCTTTCCGAGCCATCGGGGCTCCAAACCAAGCATGCACACAAATCTAAAAACATCCTACGGGCTTGCTCGTGCGATCAAATTGCTAAAATAACACCTAAAATTGCAGATTTAGCATCAAAACTCATGAATTCCTCAAGAACACTTCAAAATTACTATCTTCTCAACTGGACGTCCGAATCATGTCAAATCAACTTCGATTTCCACCAAATTTCATAGATATGACTTAAATATTATAATAAACCTGTATCGGGCTCCAGAACCAAAATATGGTCCCGATACCAACGAGTTCAAACATCAATCAATTTCTTTGATTCTTTTAAATTTTAGTCTAACAATTTTCATCAAAAATTCATTTCTCGAGCTAGGGACCTCAGAATTCGATTTCGGCATACACTCAAGTCCCATATTTTACTATGGAACTCCCGGGACCATCGGAACATGGGTCCGGGTCCATTTTCTCAAAACGTTGACCAAAGTCAATCAAAAATCAAATTTTAACTCTCAAAAACTATTATTTCATATATTTTCACATAAAGGATTTTCGGATTCACGCCCGAATTGCGCATGCAAATCGAGATGAATAAAAATAATATTTATAAGGCTAACGAGCTTGGAATGGAGTCTTATATCATAGGATGACCCTTTGGGTCATCACAATTTCCACCTCTTAAATCATAGGATGACCCTTTTTGGGACACGTGGAATACATGATGAACTGAGGATAACCCTGGAGGTAACGCAAGTCTATAAGTTACCTCCCCCACTCTCTCGAGAATCTAAAATGGCCCGATATACCTAGGGCTCAACTTTCCCTTCTTCCCAAATCTCATAACACCCTTCATAGGCGATACCCGGAGTAATACCCTCTCTCCGACTATGAATACTCATCACGAACTTTATGGTCGGCATAACTCTTTTGCCTGGACAAAGCTGTATGAAGGCGATCCTGTATAATCTTGACCTTGTCCAAGGCCTCCTGAACTAAGTCTGTACCCAATAACCGAGCCTCTCCTGACTCAAACCATCGAACTGGAGATCTGCACCGTCTACCATATAATGCCTCGTAGGGAGACATCTGAATGCTCGATTGGTAGCTGTTGTTGTAGGCAAACTCCGCTAATGGCAAGAACTGGTCCCACGATCTTCCAAAATCTATAACACAAGCGCGGAGAATATCCTCCAAGATCTGAATAGTACGCTCGGACTGCCGTCCGTCTGATGATGGAATGCTGTGCTCAACCCAACTCGCGTACCCAACTCATGCTGATAGACACGGGCACATCGTGAAGGCGAACATCTCCCGAATATATATCTCTACCAACTGCTCCGAGGTATAAGTATCTTCCACCGGAATGAAATGTGTTGATTTAGTCAGCCTATCCACAATAACCTAAACAATGTCGAACTTCCTCTGAGTCCGTGGGAGTCCAACAACGAAGTCCATAGTGATACGCTCCCACTTCCACTCAGGAATCTCTATCTGCTAAATCAAACCACCGGGTCTCTGGTGCTCATACTTCACCTATTGACTATTTAAGCACCGAGTCACACTCAGGACAAGTTCTAGACTAGTGGCACGGAACTTGGACTTGCAATTACGAATTTCTCACCACTCACAACTAAAGGATTGATACAGAAACCGAGTCGAGGGCCCACAACGACCTTAGTCGTGTTTTGAGTAACAAAAATGGTCCTGAAGAATCACCCGATGATTATCGGCCAACACAAGAGTCTCAAGATCGTCACTATCACCATATTAAACACAACGGTTTGTCTTTGACCATGGGATCAAAGGCAACTGTGTTAGGCCCAAGTGAAGCTTTTCTTGAGGCACCGTTATTGAAAGAAAAAACAAAAAGAAAAGAAAAAAAAACAGACTCAAACCCTTAAGAAGGTTGTCACACCGTCCATCTTTGGGAAGAGCCAACCGATTCACACCAATTACACCTTTGGAAAGAACCGTGGCGTTAAGAAAACCAAAGGTTTATTGCTCGCGCGAAAACGAAACAAGAAGCTATGAAAGAAAAATAAGAAGCTATAAAATAGAAAAAAATCGTAAAGTAAAGTGCGTGGGATAGAATGACTATGTACATTAGGGGAATTAGACGAATATACATAGGGGATGAATATTTACAATGGATAGTTAACTTATACATACCAAAATAGTAAACTTATTTACATACCAAAATGGAAAATAACATAAATAAAAAGAAAGAAAATATTGTTTGCATTATACAACCCAATGTAACCAAAATCAAATGCCTATAGGGCCACTCCCCCAACTAAGAGATATCATTGTCATCAATTCTATATAACCAAAATAGTGCAAAAAATATGGGAGAGAGAGAGTAAAGAAAAATCCCTATTGGCCCTTGGCCTGCTGTGGTCCATGCTGCTGTGTCTGTGAGGGGATAGGGGCTGCCTGAGACTGGGACTGTGAAGGGGTTGGATCTGCTGCTGGCTGTGGCTGTGGCTGTGAAGGGACTGGGTCTGCTGCTGCCTGTGATGGAGCTCCGGTGGTCTGGGCCTCCTGGCTTTGTGCCTGGGCCTGCTCTGTGGGAGGGTCTACCAGTACAAGTCTGATGTCCTGAGCACGGGGCATAACCTTCCTCTTCTTCAATGGCCTCACTGGATCCTCCTCTCGCATTGACTGCTGCCCTGTCTGCTATTGTGTCAGCTGCTGTGACTGTGACTCTGTAGGGTCTGCTAGTAGCATCTCTAGAGGAATCTGATCACCCTTTAGCTTGTCCACCTCTTTTCTCAACTTAGCCACCTCCTCCTTTGACGCCCGAGTCTTTCTCAACTTCTTTGTTTCTTTGGCCAGCTTTGTCAATGCACTCTCATGTGCACCCACCGTGTCCAAGATTTTCTTCTGGTTTTCCAAAATCTCTTTCAGAGTGTCCTCAACGGACTGTGGGACCTATGGTGGGGGAGGAGTAGATGAGGCTTCCACAGCTATAGAGATTGAAGTCAACTTTGTAGTAGTTGACTGCATCCAATTGTTGAGGCTTGTCAGTGTTAGGTTCAGTCGGTAAGCAGTCATGGGATAGGCTCTGGTGGAGGGAATGTTTGTGCCGGTGGCGAAAGAAGGGCCTGGAGCCTCCTCTGGAATGGCTGGTTAGGGAGCAGAAGGTTCCACCACCACCACTGGCTCTTCAGACTGGCTAGTGGAAGCAACAGACTTACCCTTTGACTTTTTCTTAGAGTTGTCATCATCCTTCAAATCATACCAAAAAAAGTGCACTTTGGGCTTGACTTTGGTGTCAAAGGGATTCTTGGTTACCTCCTGGTCTTCACAGTACATTGTCAGATAATGAGGAAAGGGGTAAGAAGTATCACCTGTGCTGACAACCCGGCTAATAACCTCAGACATCACATTCCCAACATTGATGGGGTACCCAACCATGATAGATGCCACCAGCACAACCCGACTGAGGGGGAGGGTCTGGTCATGATGTGTCGGATCCAGCCTGCTACATACAAACGTTTCCCACCCTTTAGCTTCAAAGTTAAGGGTCTTCCTGGTGATAGTCTTCCCATCAGTCAGCCACTCCGGAGTCTCCCCGAGTTTTGCCAAGTGTAAAGCCAACCAATTTCTAGCTGCATCATTTTCTACCAGCTTCTCCCGGTACAAAGAATCATCTACATCGTCCATCTCCAAATAATCATTGAGTGATTTTCCATCAAAAGGCACTGTGAGATTGCGGACTTGGGATGCCTTTGAGTCCTTTGCAAGAAATAGCAAATTTGTGTAGAATTCTTTCACTATGTGCTCATTTGCATCCGGGAGATGCTCATTGAAGTAGGACCACCCTTTTATGTCCCTGAACTGCTGCTTCACATTGGGGTTGTAGGTAGACAACTCTTTAAGTGAAAAGGTACGCTCCGGAATGAGTGACCGTGCAGTCCACAATTCCTTGAACCTGTGAAAGGCCTGCTCACTAACAAAACGATCTTTCCACGCATTCGGATTTCGAGTGCGCTTGACCCCTTCAACCACATGTTCATCCCCATTGCTATCACTTGAATTCTCCCCAAATAAGGAAGCTGTAGGGGAAGTAGAGTATGAGTGTGCGCTGGAGGCGGATTTAGCTGGGGAAGCTGCCTGTTCTAGGGCCGGGGGACATGAGACAGGGCCCAATGGAGATGAATGTGATGAGGTCTCCTCTGACGGAGCATACTCACTCCCCGATGGTGAAGGAGGGGAGTCTCTAACCCGAGTGGCCCGTCGGGATGACTGAGGAGGAATTGAAACTTTGGATGGTTGCCTGGGTGCCCCCGGGCCTCTCCCCCTTTGAGATTCTCCTCAACCAGATTGTTTATGACCAGCTCCTCGAGATAGCACCATTGTCTGCAAAGTAAACATAGGTGAACATGGTTAATTCCCAAAGCATTGTTGTACAAACACTTAAGTAACATTGAAGACCAACTTCACTGATTATAGGCCACCACGGACAGCAAAAAATCAACCGCGAACCATAGTGGGTGACTCTCTGAAGGACATGATTCTCTGGACCTTCACACTGCGGACCGCGAAAAACTGACCGCGGCCGCGAAGTAAGATGCAGAGAGGTAGCAATTCTGATTAACAGGGACCGCGGACCGTGAAAAATTTACCGCGGTCCGCAAAAAAGCATTTTGGGTTTGGAAACACAAGCACCGCGGTCCGCGAAAAAGGGACTGCGGACCGCGAAGTCAGTCTCTACCTAGGGTTTCCAGATTTTGCCATTTCTACGCTCAAGTGTTCATTTAGTTAAGCCTACATGATTAATCAGTGTAATTGTATTCCAAGGGACTAACATGAACCTATTTGGACTAACCCTAACATTTTCAAAGCCTAAAAAGTGAAAAATTATGAAAAAGAAGATGAAAATAAAGAAACTAAAGAAATTAAGAAGTTAATTAATCACAATTACACTTATTAGATACTTGGATTGTAGTTTGGATGAGAGCAATGAGGTTCAGAGAATGCAGGAGTAAGACACAGTCCAAGGATGCTTTGAATAGTGCAAGTACGTAAAGTACAAAATGAAACCCTAGTGTCCTATTTATAGAGAAGAGCTGGGGTCCATCCCTCTTACCTACCGCGGATCGCGAAAAATCGATCGCGGTCCGCG
Organism: Nicotiana knightiana; assembly: GCA_005239525.1. NCBI lineage: Eukaryota > Viridiplantae > Streptophyta > Magnoliopsida > Solanales > Solanaceae > Nicotiana > Nicotiana knightiana. The sequence goes on from ML381978.1 coordinate 39,553, forward strand.
GTCATTCATTTTTTCATGGCTCAGGCAAAAGCTCACCGCGGTCCGTGAAAAATCAACCGCGACCGCGGTGAGTTAGGTTCAGAAAGGCATCCTTCAGTTAAATGGGCTTTGCGGACCGCGAAAAGGAGACCGCGGCCGCGAAGCAAATTCCAGTGACCTATTGTTGCAGCCATTGGACTTCGCGGACCGCGAAAAGACAATCGCGACCGCGAAGCAAATTCCAGAGAGGTTCTTCAAACAAGCTCCAGTGAACCATTGTTACAGCCATTGGGCTTCGCGGACCACGAAAAGGAGACCGCGGCCGTGAAGCAAATTCCAGTAAGGTTCTGTTTCCACACTTAGCCAAATTTCCTGTGTCAAAATCATCCTACACATCCAAAAACCAGTTAGTGTAACAGTGAAACCTATTCTACCAAGAAAAAACAAATAAAAGGAAAATAAAGACACATGGGTTGCCTCCCAAGAAGCGCCTGATTTAACGTCGCGGCACGACGCATGTTACCAGGATCATTTGAGATGAAGTAGTGCCACCACGTGGCTGTCATCGACTTTACCAAGATAGTGCTTTACCCGGTGACCATTTACTTTGAAGACTTCACCACTTTTGTTCGTGAGGTCAATAGCCCCAAATGGAGTAACAAATACCACTTCAAAAGGGCCACTCCACTTTGACTTGAGTTTTCCCGGGAATAACCTCAATCGAGAATTGAACAATAAGACCAAATCACCAACTTTGAACTCTTTACCTCAAGCATATTTTTCATGTAGGTACTTCATTTTGTCCTTATACAAGGACAAACTGGATTACGCATGGAATCTAAACTCATCCAACTCATTCAATTGCTCCACCCGAAGATTTGCAGCTACATCCTATTCCAAATTCAACTTTTTCAAGGCCCATATAGCCTTGTGCTCCAATTCTACCGCAAGGTGGCATGCTTTTCCGAAGACCAAATGATATGGGGACATCTCAATTGGTGTCTTGTAGGCGGTCCGTTAAGCCCAAAAAGCATCATCTAATTTCTTGGCCCAGTCGGTCCTATTGGTATTGACCGTTTTGGATAATATGCTCTTTATCTCTCTGTTAGACACTTCAACTTGGCCACTAGCCTGAGGGTGGTATGGGGTAGTGACTTTATGATTGAATCCATACTTGGAAAGCAAGGAGTCGAAGGCTTTATTGCAAAAATGTGACCCCCCGTCACTCATGATGGCTCGTGAGTGCCAAACCTAGTAAAGATATTCTTCTTGAGAAAGGCTATCACACTCCGCGCTTCATTATTTGGTAAGGCCACGGCCTCTACCCACTTTGACACATAATCAACCGCAACCAAGATGTATGTGTTCCCACATGAACTCACAAATGGCCCCATGAAGTCGATGCCCCAAACATCAAAGATATCTACCTCAAGAATCGAATTTAGAGGCATCTCATCCTTCTTGGAAATACCCCCTGCTCTTTGGCATTCATCATACCTCTTCACTAGGTCACTAGCATCCTTATACAAAGTGGGCCAAAAGAACCCACAACTAAGCACTTTAGAAGCAGTTCTTACCCCTCCGTGATGACCACCATACGGTGAGGAGTGGCAAGACTCAAAGATAGCTAGTTGCTCTTCTTCCGGTACACATCGCCGGATCACCCCATTAGTGCAAATCTTGAATAGATAAGGCTCGTCCCAATAGAAATCCAAGCTGTGCCTTCAAAGCTTCTCCCTTTGGTTAGAAGAGAGCTCACAAGGGACAACTCCGGTGACGAGGAAATTAGCAATATCCGCGAACCAAGGCATCTCTAGCATTGACATTGAAAAGAGTTGTTCATCCGGAAAACTATCATTGATCTCAAGTCCGTCACAAGGATGTCCTTGCTCCTCCAACCGGGACAAATGATCAGCTACTTGATTCTCACTCCCTTTTCGGTCCATGATCTCTAAATCAAACTCTTGTAATAACAACACCCATCTCATAAGTCTTGCCTTGGAATCCTTTTTGGTCATGAGGTACCGGAGTGCTGCATGGTCAGTGTGAACTATGACCTTGGCACCTATCAAATAAGGGCGAAATTTTTCCATGGCAAAGACTATAGCTAGAAGCTCCTTCTCTGTGACTGTGTAGTTCATTTGAGCAGAATTCATTGTCTTGCTGGCATAGTAGATTGGATGAAACACTTTGTTCACCCTTTTCCCAAGCACAACACCCACAACAACATCGCTTGCATCACACATATGCTCAAATGGGGCACTCCAATACGGCACCGTGATAATGAGAGTGGTAGTGAGCTTGTGTTTTAAGAGTTCAAAAGTCTGCATACAATTCTCATCAAAACTAAATTTATCAGCCTTCTCTAACAACTTGCATAATGGATTCACCACCTTAGAGAAATTTTTGATAAACCGCCGGTAAAAACTGGCATGGCCAAGAAATCTACAGACTCCTCTCACTGAATTAGGTGGTGGCAACTTTGAAATAACGTCGATCTTTTCCTTATCAACCTCAATTCCATTCTTCGAAATCTTATGGCCCAAAATGATTCCTTCCTCCACCATAAAGTGGCATTTTTCCCAGTTCAAGACCAAATTCGTTTCTTCACACCGAGCAAGGACTCTATCAAGATGACTCAATCATTCGTCGAAAGAATCCCCGACGACACTAAAGTCGTCCATAAATACTTCCAGAAAGTCCTCCACTATGTCGGTGAAGATTGCCATCATACATCTTTGGAAAGTGGCCGGGGCATTACAGAGTCCGAATGGCATGCGAGCAAAGGCAAAAGTGCCATATGGGAAAGTAAAGGTAGCCTTCTCTTGATCCTCCGGGGCTATCAAAATTTGATTATATCCAGAATACCCGTCGAGGAAACAATAAAAGGCCTGGCCTGCGAGCCTATCCAACATTTGATCAAGGAGTGGTAAAGGAAAATGGTCTTTGCGGGTTACCATGTTGAGCTTGCAGTAGTCCATGCACACCCGCCATCCGGTAACCGTCCTTGTAGGAATGAGCTCATTTTTATCATTTTTCATCACTGTCATTCCACCCTTTTTCGGAACGCATTGGACCGGAGAAGTCCAAGCGCTATCTGAAATTGGATAGACAACACCTGCATCAAGCCATTTTATAATCTCCTTCTTAACCACCTCTTGCATAGCTTCATTGAGTCTTCTTTGATGTTCCACAGAGGGTTTGGCTCCATCCTCCAATATGATCTTATGCATGCAAAAGGTGGGGCTAATACACTGAATATCCGCCAAGGTCCAACCGATTGCTTTCTTCCTCCTCATTAGCACTTTTAAAGTTGAGTCAACCTGCATTTGGGTTAGGCAAGAGGAAAGAATAACTGGTAAAGTACAAGAGGGACCAAGGTATTCATACCTGAGGTGGGAAGGTAGTGGCTTCAACTCCAGATTCGGAGGTTCTTCAATGGATGGCTTCGTTGGTGGGGTCTTCCTGTTCTCCAAGTCCAAGGACAATTTTCTGGGAGCATAAGAATAATACCCCATGCCTGGAAGGGCATGGGTGCTCTCAAGAACACCATCTACCACTAAGTCCTCGTGATTCAACAAGGCCAACTCCGCAGGATCATCCACATGGATCTTAGCACTGGCATCGTCAATAATAACCTCAGACACGAGGTCTATAAAAGAGCAAACTTCAGTGCTATTGGGATACTTAATAGATTTTCATACATGGAAGACCAATTTTTCATCACCTACTCTGAATGTAAGTTCCCTAGCTTCAACGTCGACCAAGGCCTTCCCGGTGGCGAGGAAAGGCCTCCTCAAGATAATAGGGACCTCAAAATCAACCTCATAATCGAGGATAACAAAATCTGCCGGCAATATGAACTTGTCCACTCTCACTAAGACATCATCAATAAAACCTAGGGGACTCTTCATCGATCTATCCGCCATTTGCAAGCGCATAGAGGTCGCCCTAGGTTGTCCGATACCCAAAGTCTTGAACACAGAATACGACATCAAATTTATACTTTCCCCAAGATCACATAGGGCTTTTGGGAAGTCTGCACTCCCAATCGTGCAAGGAATAGTGAAGGCACCCGTATCTTCAAGTTTCGGTGCCATCGAGTGAACAATTGCACTCACTTGGTGAGTCATCTTAATGGTCTCACACTCCATGGACCTCTTTTTAGTCACTAAGTTCTTCATGAAATTAGCGTATCCTGTCATTTTCTCCAAGGCCTCAAGCAATGGAACATTTATGGTAAGACTCTTCATCATATCAAAGAACTTTTTAAACTAGGTCTCTTGCTTTTGTTTTGCCAATCTCTGAGGATAGGGAGGAGGTGGCCTAGGCAATGGTGCCTTTGGGGCCACCGGTTCTGGCATGTCAATTATGTGCTCCCTAGACAGGCTCACATTTCTACCCAAATCTTCCAATTGTCATGAATGCCAAGTCTTACCTCACCTTCAATTGGCTCATCCATTGCTTGTTCCACATCAACTGGTAACTCATCTTGGGGTACAACTTCATCATCGACAACAACCTTCTTTGGCCCCGAAGTTCTTGCTTCACCACCTTTTCCACTCCGAGTAGTCACCGCCATGGCATGACCGATGTTGTTATTGTTCCCACCCTTGGGTTCACTATTGTATCACTCGGTAGTGCACCCTTTGGGCGTGTGTTTAAGGCATGTGAAATCTGGCCTATTTGTACTTCAAGATTTCGGATAGAAGTAGTGTGAGAGGATATCTGGGCATCGGATTCTGCATTTCTCTCCATCATATGTTTGAACATGTTTTCTATCCGACTCATATCCGAGCTTGAAGAACTTTGTCCATGAGATTGATATGGAGGAGGGTTGCTTGGTTGTTGGTACATCGGGGGCCTTGGAAAATCCGACCCCGACTACCTTCGCCTCCCCAATTGTTGTTGTTATTTATTCCATTCCAATTCCCTTCGTTGTTGTTCCCTCACTGTCGCTCATTATTGTTGTTCCTGACGATCATTGGTATTGCTCCAATTCCTAGCATTGTTATTGTTCCAGTTTCTTGGCCTTTGATTCCCCCATCTTTGAGCATTAACTTGCCCTTGGTAGTTGTTTGCATACATAACATCCTCATCTTGGTTATCATAATCTTCATCTTGGTCATGACCACTCGGCCCTTGATCACCTTGATTTTGCCTAACATTCCCCCGGGGTCTCCTTTGGTTTCCTTGCATATGCACTCCTTCCATAGCATTCACTTGCTTCAACCCTTGCAATTGTTGGAGTTGGGCTTTAGCAAGTTGGTTCATGGTTGTTGTGAGCTCGGCAATTGCTTGCCCTTGTTCTTGGATTTCCTTGTGGAGACTATTAACACCGGCTTCCCCTTGAGGCACATTTGCTCTACTTTGCCAAGCCGAAGACGTGTCAGCCATTTCATCAAGAATCTCACATGCCTCCGGGTACGTCAACTTCATAAAATTACTGCCGGCCAATTGGTTGACCACACATTGATTTACCGTGTTGATTCCCCGGTAGAAGGTTTGTTGTATCATAGCCTCGGTCATGTCATTGTTCGGATACTCCTTGACCATGGTTCTATAGCGTTCCCATATTTCATGTAGTGGCTCGTTTGGCTCTTGTTTGAATGCCAAAATCTCATCTCGAAGGGCCGCCATGTGGCTTGGGGAAAAGAACTTTGCAATAAATTTATCTGCGAGCTCGTCCCAAGTGGATATAGAATGGTTTGGGAGCCGCTCAAGCCAATACAATGCCTTTCCCCGAAGTGAGAATGTGAACAACCGTAACCGTAATGCGTTCTTCGACACATAAGCCTTTGAGATGCTTATAGGCATTCTGGTGCGCGGCTACGGTGAAGTATCCTCTTTGCTCTAGGAGAGTGAGCATCATATTTGTGATTTGGAAGTTCCCCGCTCGAATCCTTGGCGGGACTATGGCACTAGCATACCCCTCGTTTGGAAGGACCCGAGGGGCAACTCTAGGAGCTGGAGGTGGGGGAGGGTCTGGTATATCATCCTGTATATTGGCCTGTCGGCCCCTTCTTTGTGGAGGAAGTTGATTAATTTCCTCTTCTTGGTTGTCATACACCTCCTCCCTCGGAAATCACATTTCCTAGCGGATCAACCATTGTACCTAAGTAAACAAAACAAGGAAGTTAAAAATAGAAGGAAAGAAAAACACACTACGCTTCTAGTCACAAAGATAGTCACACCGTTAGAGTCCCCGACAACGGCGCCAAAAAGTGGTCACGCCTCACCCACACTACTCTATAAGTAGGAAGGCAAGGATCGTGTAGCTTTTACCCGAATGGTCGGGATCGAATCCACAGGGAGTCTATAATGGGAGTGAGTTTCTAAGTGATCTAAAAGGGTCGAGTGTTTCTAATTGCACTTCTAAACATTTGTTGGTATTGAACTATGCTAAGTGTACTCTATTGTTTGGAAGCTAATTAATGACTAAGTTGTTTTTGTTGTTGTTTTTTGATATTGATAAAGGCACTAGGGTCGTGACCTTTGCCTAGGTGGATACACAACGAGTTTCAATTCTAAGGTCGGGGAATTTGATAGGGATACATCTATAACCAATGCACGAAGGTGCCCACTCTATACCTCTCGGTAGTTTGAGTGATTTTACCCTAATTGCCCCTCTCGAGGTCAATTGGGTGTCAATTAATCAAGCAATTGAGGCTTAGGTAGGGTATTAGTCTCTCGAGGTTTAACCCGTTAATTAGGGCTCAAGTAGGGTTTTACAATTTCTGGTTTTAACCCAATTGATTAGGACTACCAATCTCTTGATAATGCCCTAATTTCCTATTAGGATAATTTCTAGACTCAAGTCTTCTTTCTCAAGAGAGACCCAAGTCATGAACAAGCTAATTAGTGTTTGCAACAACTAATTATGGCAATAGAAATCCTAAATTAGCCTAAATAGCCAACACCCATTAATTTCCCAACCTTAATTTAAAAAACCCATTACATACCCATACTAGGGTTGAACCACAACCCTAGCTAATGGGTCTAACTACTCATAATCAAAGATGAAAACAATGATAGAGAAGAAGAAGGACCTAGTTAATTGATTCCTAACAATGAAATTGAAGTTTCAATGTTAAAAATACAAGAACAAAGCTAGAAAGATGGAAACCCTAAAATATTCACGTGCTCTCTACTTCAGAAATTATAAAATAGTCTATTTATAGTCTGCCAAATTTTCGGACAAAAATACCCCTGCAGGACCACCGCGGACCGCGAAAATAATTGGGCTGCTGAGCTTCTGGTAATGTTCGACCCAGACCGCGGTGAGAATTTTGCCTGGCCTGCACCCTCACTGGAATGCCATCGCGGACTGCGACTGCGATGGAAACTTGCATTGTGTTCAATCCTCACTGGAATGCCACCGCGGACCGCGACCGCGGTGGAAACTTGCATTATTTTCATCCTAACTGGAATGCCACCGCGGACCGCGAAACAAGGACCGCGGCCGCGGTGGAAACTTGCAGTGTCTTCAACCTTACTGGAATGCCACCGCGGACCGCGAAATGAGGACCGCGGCCGCGATGGCCTTTTGATTGAGCATATTTTAGACTAAGTGTCTTTTCTGGTTCAATCCTGCAACAAGCACAACGTATAAGCTTTCGGGGTCACTTTGTATACCATTATATCCAAAATTCATGTATAGGGGAACGGAAAACGAGGCAAAAATCCAAGTTATCAGCAGCACCCAGGTGAATAGAATACTTAGAACTGTGAGTCTCCTCAAGGATACACTCACGAAGCCCATCAACATTAGGCACACACACTCGACCCTGCATCCTCAAAACACCGTCATCTCTAACTGTAACCTGCTTGGCACCATCGTGCCGAAATGTGTCCCTAAGGACCATCAAATGCGGGTCATCATCCTGCCGACCTTTGATACGCTCGAATAATGAAGACCGAGCGACTGTATAAGCTAGAACATGGCTGGGCTCTGAAATGTCTAACCTCACAAACTGATTAGCACAAGTCTGAATGTCTGAAGCTAGCGGCCTCTCACCGACTGGAATAAACGCAAGGCTGTCCATACTCACCGCCTTCCTACTCAATGCATCGGCCACCACATTGGCCTTCCCCGGATGATACAATATAGTGACGTCACAGTCTTTCAGTAGCTCTAACCATCTCCTTTGTCTCAAATTGAGATCCTTTTGCTTGACAAGTACTGAAGGCTGCGATGATCCGAGAAAACCTCACACGGCACACCATAAAGATAGTTCCTCCAAATCTTCAATGCGTGAACAATGGCTTCCAACTCTAAGTCATGGACAGGGTAATTCTTCTCATGAATCTTCAACTGCCGAGACGCATATGCAATCATCCTGCCTTCCTGCATCAATACCGCTTCGAGCCCAACACGGGAGGCAATACAATATACCGTGAAAGATCCTGAACCTGATGGTAACACCAACACCGGTGTTGAAGTCAAGGCTGTCTTGAGCTTCTGAAAGCTCGCCTCACACTCGTCCGGCCATTTGATGGGGCACCTTTCTGAGTCACTTTAGTCATTGGGGATGCTATAGATGAAAACCCCTCCACAAAACGACGACAGTAACTTGCCAAACCCAAGAAGCTCCCAATTTTCGTGGCTGAAGTGGGTTTAGGACAGTTCTTGATCACCTCTACCTTCTTAGGATCTACCTGAATACCCTCTGCTGATACGATGTGACCCAAGAAAGCTACCAAATCCAGCCAAAACTCGCACCTTGAAAATTTAGCATACAACTGACTGTCCCTCAAAGTCTGAAGCGATATCCGGAGGTGCTGCTCATGCTCCTCCTGGCTGCGGGAGTATATTAGAATGTCATCAATAAACACAATTACGAAGGAATCCAGATAAGGCTTGAACACATGATTCATCAAGTCCATAAATGCTGCAGGGGCATTGGTCAAGCCAAAAGACATCACCAGAAATTCATAGTGCCCATACCTCGTCCGAAAGGATGTCTTAGGGACATGGATGCCCTAATCTTCAACTGATGGTAGCCCGATCTCAAATCGATCTTTAAAACACTTTGGCACCCTGAAGCTGATCAAGAAAATCATCAATTCTCGGCAATGGATACTTGTTCTTGATAGTAACATTGTTCAACTCCCGGTAATATATACACATTCTCATCGATCCATCCTTCTTCTTCACGAACAAAACCGGTGCACCCCAGGGCGAGACACTAGGTCTAATGAAACCCTTATCAAGCAAATCTTGCAACTTTTCTTTCAATTCTGGTGGGGCCATCCGATATGGAGGAATACAAATGGGCTGAGTGCTCGTAGCCACATCAATGCAAAAATTGATATCCCTGTGGGGTGGCATCCCTGGCATGTCTACAGGAAACACCTCAGGAAACTCGCAGACGACAGGCACCGAGTCTATAGAAGAAACCTCAACACTAGAATCACGAACATGAGCCAAATAGGCCAAACACCCCTTCTCGACCATACACCGAGCCTTCATATAAGAAATAACCCTGTTGGAGGAATGACCAGGAGTCCCTTTCCACCCTAATCGAGGCATTCCTGGCAAGGCTAATGTCACTGTCTTGGCGTGACAGTCCAAGATGGAGTAATAAGGTGACAACCAATCCATGCCCAATATAACATCGAAGTCAACCATATCAAGAAGCAAAAGGTCCACACTGGTTTCAAGACCCTCAATAACGACCACACACGTGCGATACACACGATCTACAACAATAGCATCCCCCACATGCGTAGACACATAAACAGGGACGCTTAAGGAATCGTGGGGCACAACCAAATACGAACCAAAATAAGATGACACATAAGAGTAAGTATACCCCAGATCAAACAGAACTGAAGCATCTCTATTGCAAACTGAAATGGTACCTGTGATAACAACATCGGAGGACTCCGCCTCAGGTCTGGCTAGAAATGTATACAATCGGGGCTGTGCCCCACCACCCTGAACCATGTCTCTGGGACGACCTCTGACAGGCGGACCTCTACCTCTAACGGGCTGGCCTCCACCTCTAACAATCTGGCCCCTATATCTGGCTACCTGGCCCCTACCCCTCGCTGGTTGGGCAGGTGGTGTGGCAGCTGGTGCCGTAACTATAGCACGAGAACCCTGATACTGAGAACTACCCGACGTGCGAAAGCAATATCTAGCAATGTGCCTTAGGTTACCACAAGTATAACAAGACTTTGGCTGCTAAGACTGCTGGCTGGAAACTGACCCCGTCGACCTGTATAACCACCCTGAAAACTTTGAAGAGGAGGTGCACTGATAGGAGCTGGCAATCAGAATAAGGCAAGTAAGAGCCACGACCACCTAGAGCACCATGGGATGCCTGAAGTGCTGAATGGAATGTCCTGGAAGAATGGCCTCTACTGAAAGTAACCCCACCTCCAGATGAGGCACCACTGAATCCACCAGAATAGCGAGGTCTCTTGTCGTACACGTGACCTCCCAATCCAAGAACTACCTCAACTCGTCAGACCACATTGGCCGCATCCTGGAAAGATATATCGCTCTCTGTATCCTTAGCCATCTGCAATCTGATAGGCTGAGCAAGACCCTAAATAAATCTCCTAACCCTCTCCCTCTATGTGGGTAGAAAAAGAGTAGCATGACGAGCCAAATCCACGAAACGGGTCTCATACTGCGTAATAGTCATGCTGCCCTACTGGAGATGCTCAAACTGACGACAGCGCTCCTCTCTAGTAGTAATAGGTAGAAACTTCTCCAATAATAGGTGTGAAAACTGATACCAATTAAGAGCAGGTGATCCCGCTAGTCTAGTCAATAGATAATCCCTCCACCATTTATTGGCAGAACCGGTTCATCTGGAAAGCAACAAAGTCTACCCCATTGGTCTCCAAAATACCCATGTTCCGAAGAACCTCATGACAACTATCAAGGTATTCCTGGGGGTCTTCTGAAGTGGCACCACTGAGATGAACAGGGAAAAGCTTAATAAACCTGTCCAATCTCCACAAAGCATAGGAGGACATAACTGTCCCATCAATGAGTGGTGCTGCAGCAACTGGCTGAACTATCCCAACTGGATGGGCTGCTGGGGTCTGAAGCTGAGGATTAATCTACTTCGGAGTGTGGGTAGCAGGAGTCTGGACTCCTTCTCCAGCCTGAGATACGGCTGCTACCCCGGGGAGTGCACCAGTCTGGGCTACACTCTCCAGAAGGCCTACTAGTCGGACCATGGCATCCTGAAGCACCGGGGTAGCAATAAACCCCTCTGGGACCTGAGCTGGTCCCCCCAGAACGGTTTGAGCTGGAGCCCCCTCATCAAGCTCTATCTGGGGATCCGCAGCTGGAGCTGCTGCTAAAGAACTGGGCTGAGTTCTGCCCCTGCCTCGGCCTATGGCACGACCTCGGCCTCTTCCCCTTGTAGGAGCTGCTGCTGGAGGATTCGGTTGCTGGTCAGCGGAAGAAGAGGTACGTGTTCTCGGCATCTGCGAGGGAATAAGAATAGAAGAGTTTAATCAGTATTGAGATAACAAGAATCGCACGACATAGTTGAATAAAAGTGAACTTCTTCCTAACTTTATAGCCTCTGGGAGATAAGTACAGACGTCTCCGTACTGATCCTTCAGACTCTATTAAGGTTGTCCGTGAATTCTGAGACCTAGGCAACCTAGTGCTCTGATACCAACTTGTCACGACCCGAATTCCCACCATCGGGGCCGTGAAGGCGCCTAACGCTGTTCGTGCTAGGCAAGCCAACATTAGAGAGTTTCAACATTTAAAACAAATAAAGACATAAATGAAGTTTACTACCGTCCAATATATGATGCCAAAATAATAAAGGAAATAACATGTTCTACTGCAAAATTAATACTACTCTCTAGCTACCTAGGGTTTGAAGTCACAATTCACGAACTACTAAGGGTTTACTACAAGTATTTGGTTGAAAGAAAATTTATATCTGTTTTGAACTAAATAAAACATCAACTGAATAATAAGGAAGAGACTCCAGGAATCTGCGGACGTCAGCAGATCTACCTCGTGTCTCCGTGCAGAAGTGTTAGCTCTAACTCGAACTCAGCTCGGACTCAAACCTGGATTTATACAAGAAGTGTAGAGTGTAGTATCAGTAAAACCGACCCCATGTACTGGTAAGTGTCGAGCATAACCTCGGTGAAGTAGTGACAAGGATATGATAGGACACAACATAAAAACCTGGACATGTATAATCATGCTAGTAGAAAGAACAACAAATAAAGAAAAGTAAACAACAAATGATGGGAATGGAGCATACAGTGGGGAATTTAACATAAGGAGTGAGAGAACAATAATGTAAGCAATTAAAATAGAAAGGAAACTTGCACGGCATCACCCTTCGTGCTTTTACTCTCAGCTTCACCTAATAATAATTAGAATGCATGGAATCACCCTTCGTGCTTTTACTCTCATCCTCAACAGATTATAAATAAGAATGCACGGCATCTCCCTTCATGCTTTACACTCTTCCTCACTAGTCACAGAATCATTAACAACATATAAAGAGGAATTTCACAAGAAATCGGTATTTCATCATAGTTTCTATCATCATTTACCATTTCAATCTCAACTCAATATTCACAATATTATCCATCTCGGTGGAACCGGATACAAATCTCCCAACATTTAACTAACAACAATAATCATAGATAATAGGATTTAAGACAACAAGAATAACAAGAATTAACTTTCACTCACATGTTATGACTCGACCACAATGTATAGGTACTCGTCACCTCACCTATACGTCGTATTCAACAAAAAAACAAGTAGAAATTAGTCACTCAATACCTATTCCCTCAAGCTAAGGTTAGACACAACACTTACCTCGACTTCGCAGGCCACTCACTGCTCAAGTACAACTTTTCCTTTAGAATTCACCTCCAACCCACTCGTATCCAATCATAATTAGTTCAATATCATTAATTATTGCTAAAGGAATTAACTTTAATGCAAAATTATGGTTTTCCTAAGTTTTCCCAAAAAAAGTTAAAAACCGACCCCGGGCCCGCTTGGTCCAAACTCGAGGTTCGGACCAAAATCCGTTTACCCGTTCCCCCCCGAGGCCAGATATGCAATTGGTTTTGGAATCTGACTCCCATTGAGGTCAAATTCCCCAAATTTCGATATACCTAGTTTCTACCCCAAAATCCCTAATTCCACTATGAAAACCTTAGATTTTTAGTTGTAAATTGATGAAAAATAATGGGTAATTGGAAGAAAGTAGTTAATGAACACTTAGCTATGATTTTGGGAAGAAAAGGTTTTGAGAAAATCACTCTAAGTCTTCTACCCTTGTGAAAAATAAGAAGAAAAACGGTTGGAGTTCTAATTAATGAACTCACTGCCCGACCTTCGCACCTGCGGTACTTGGGCCGCATCTGCGTGTCCGCACGTGCGGATAGGAGGTCCGCTTGGAAAATGGGAAGCTGGCCAGGCTGTCACTCGCACCTGCAGCCAAAAGCTCGCAGGTGCAGGCACACGAGATTAGGTGCACCAGCAGCCCATATTGAGAGTTATCTCAACTCGCGCATCGCCCGGATGGTTCCCGAGCCCTCGGGGTTCCAAACCAAGCATGCACACAAATCTAAAAATATCCTACGGACTTGATCGTGCGATCAACTCGCTAAAATAACACCTAAAACTACAAATTTAGCATCAAAACTCATGAATTCCTCAAGAATACTTCAAAATTACTATCTTCTTAACCGGACGTCCGAATCACGTCAAATCAACTCCGATTTCCACCAAATTTCACAGATATGACTTAAATGTTATAATAAACCTATATCAGTCACTGAAACCAAAATACGGGACCGATACCAACGAGTTCAAACATCAGTCAATTTCTTTGATTCCTTTAAGTTTTAGTCTAACAATTTTCATCAAAAATTCATTTCTCAAGCTAGGGACTTCGGAATTCGATTCCGGGCACATGCCCAAGTCCCATATTTTACTACAGAATCCCGGGACCATCGGAACACGGGTCTGGGTCTTTTTACTTAAAACGTTGATCAAAGTCAACCAAAAATCAAATTTTAAGTCTCAAAAACTATTACTTCAAAAATTTTCACATAAAGGCTTTCCAGATTCACGCTTTACTATGCACGTAAATCGAGATGAATAAAAATAATGTTTTAAGGCTAACGAGCCCGAAATGGAGTCTTAAATCATAGGATGACCCTTTGGGTCATCATATGACCTCAGGTGAATTATCATGTCAGCTGCTCTAGTTTCCTCAATCCTCGTTCGATTGAGGATCGAAGAGGACAATAAAGCTGCAGAAAAGAAGACACGTGGGAAGTCAATAAATATGTGGGAAAATATTATTGAAACTTCTCCAACTAATTCGAAGAAGCGGAAGAAGTCTTCTGGATCAAACAACTATCCCAGCAAGAAGAAATTAAGGAAACTGCCACAACTGTGGAAAGGCTGGACACAAAGCTACAGAATGCCGTGCTCCAAAGAAAGAGAAGAAAAAAGGTCAAGCAAATATGGTTCAAACAAATGATGATATTGATGACTTGTACGCTATGTTGTCTGAAAGCAACTTAGAAGGAAATCCTAAGGAGTGGTAGATTGATTCTCGTGCCACCCGCCATGTTTGTAATGTTAGAGAAACATTTGATTCATATGCTCTCACGCGGGCCGATGGGACCATTTTTATGGAAAATTCTGCAATGATCAAAATTGAAGGTTATGGAAAGATATTCCTGAAGATGACCTCAGGTGAATTAACATGTCACATGTTCTAGAATCCTCAATCCTCGTTCGATTGAGGATAAAGAGGACAATAAAGCTGTAGAAAAGAAGTAACATGGGAAGTCAACAATTATGGGAGCAAATATTGTTGAAACTGCTCCAACTAATCTGAAGAAGCGGAATAAGTCTTCTGGACCAAACAACAATTCCAGCAAGAAGAAATTCAAGGAAAACTGCCACAACCGTGGAAAGGTTGGACACAAAGTTGCAGAATGCCGTGCTCCAAAGAAAGAGAAGAAAAATGGTCAAGTAAATATGGTTCAAACAAATGATGATATTGATGACTTGTGCGCTATGTTGTCTGGATGCAACTTAGTGGGAAATCCTAAGGAGTGGTGGATTGATTCTGGTGCCACCCTCCATGTTTGTGTTGTTAGAGAAGCATTTGCTTCATATGCTCCCGCTGAACCCAACGAGACCATTTTTATGCGTATTCTGCAACAACCAAAATTGAAGGTTATGGAAAGATATTCCTGAAGATGACCTCTGGCAAAGTGGTGACTCTAAACAACATTTGTCATGTTCCTGAAATACGGAAGAACTTAGTTTCTATTTCACTTCTTGTCAAAAATGGATTTAAGTGTGTTTTTGTTTTAAACAAAGTTGTAACAAGTAAGAACGAGATGTACTTAGGAAAAAGTTACGTTACTAAGGGAATTTTTAAGCTGAATGTAATGGTTGTTGACAATAATAAAATTTCAGCTTCTTCTTACTTACTCGAGTCAAATGATTTATAGCATATACGTTTGGGACATGTCAATTATAAAACCTTGCGAAAAATGATTAATTTGGAAGTATTTTCTAAGTTTGAATGCGACAAATCAAAATGTCAAATATGTGTGGAATCTAAGTATGTTAAACATCCTTATAAGTCAGTTGAAAGGAATTTAAATCCTTCAGACTTAATTCATGCAGATATTTGCAAGATGAAGTCAATACCATCTCGCGGTGGAAAGAAGTATTTCATAACTTTTATTGACGATAGTGCTCAATATTGCTATGTTTACTTACTTAATAGTAAAGATGAAGCAATAGATGCATTCAAGAAATACAAAAATGAAGTTGAAACGCAACTTAACAAGAAAATCAAAATGATAAGAAGTGATAGGGGTGATGAATACAAATCTTCTTTTGAATAGATATGTTTAGAATATGGAATTATTCATCAAACAACGGCCCCCTTACATGCCCCAATCCAATGGGATTGCGGAAAGAAAGAATCAATCATTAAATAAAATGATGAACGCTTTGTTGATAAGTTCTGGTTTGCCACAGAACTTGTGGGGGGAAGCCATTCTTATGGCTAACCGGATACTAAGAGCCCGTTTGGGTTAGCTGGTTTAGAGTAGTTGATAAGCACTTTTAAGTGATGAATCTGATTTAAAAAATAAGCAGTTACGTGTTTGAATAAAAGTGCTGAAATTAATAATAAGCATCTGAAACTGTTTGATTAAAAAGTGTTGATAAGCTCTTTTTATGTTAAATTGACTTAAATGACCTAATAACAATTTACACTACTAAAATTGTTATCTTCTTCAAAATTTTAGATTCTACATAGATTCTACCTATTTATCATGTTATTTTAATTATAAAAATGAATAGATAATATCTATTTTTATAAATATAATTTATGTATAATAAGTATACAATCATAAATTTGAAGGGATGGAGTATAAATTAACAAAAGTTAAGAAAAAAATCTTAAATAATGCATGCAGTGTTTGTAGAGAAGAAACAAACACTTGATATGTGTTGAAGAACTGGGATAGATTAAAACTATACGAAGAGTTTTGTTTTAAAAAGAAGCATTATAGGGATAGAATAGTAAATATTATGGTCAAACCTAAAGTGCTTATAATCTGAAATTTGATAAGTTGGGGAGACCAACTT
This sequence comes from Nicotiana knightiana, assembly GCA_005239525.1. Taxonomy (NCBI): domain Eukaryota; kingdom Viridiplantae; phylum Streptophyta; class Magnoliopsida; order Solanales; family Solanaceae; genus Nicotiana; species Nicotiana knightiana. The sequence continues at coordinate 56,183 of ML381978.1, forward strand.
ATGGCTTTTGGCTTATTTTTGGCTTATAAGCACTTTTAATTTTACCAAACGCGTAGATAAGTCAAAAAGTACTTATAAGCTAGTTTGACCAGCTTATAAGCTTAGCCAAACACCCTCTAAATCGAGTACCCTATAGCAAAACGCAATTCATTCCATATGAAAAATGGGATGGAAGGAAGCTCAACTTGAATTATTTTAAATTGTGGGGGTGTTTGACAAAATTGCAAGTTCCTAAATCCAAAAGGGTAAAGATAGGACCAAAAATTGTTGATTGTGTTTTCATAGGATATGCGACCAATAGTAAAGCATATCGATTTCTGGGGCATAAATAAGAAAATCCCGACATTCATAATAATACAGTTAAAGAGTAAGATAATACTGAGTTCATCGAGAATATATATCTTTATAAAAGGAATGTGAGTTGATTGGTGAAGGATCTAAACGACCCCGGGAAGAAACAAAAGAAGTTACGTATAATCAGGAGGATCCAAGATGTAGTAAACGTCAAAGAACGTCTACTTCATTTAGACTAGATTTTGTGACTTTCTTAATTGAAAAATGTGCCTCGAACATTTAGAGAAGCTATGTCTTCTTCGGAATTATTATTTTGAAAAGAGGCAGTCAATACTGAAATAGAATCCATACTGACAAACATACATGAGAATTGGTTGATCTTCCTCTAGGCAATAAACCATTGTGTTCTAAATGGATTTTTAAGAGGAAAATGAAAGTGATGGTACTATTGACAAATATAAGGCAAGACTTGTGATCAAAGTGTATAGACAACGAGAAGGTCTTGACTACTTTGATACATACTGTGAGCATGTGATTTTTACTCGCCGTATCGTCCTATAAAAATCCCAATAAATCAATGGATTTTATGAATTTTTGTTGATTTTTCGGTAATTAATTGTGAATCACTTGCATTGTTTGTATATCCATGATTCATTTTTCAAAATTATTAAAATTTCGCATTATCAAGGAATTATGAAGTTATTATCAATTAAATAATAGACGAACGACGAGTACCTAACGTAATATAGTCTTTAATAACTAATTACTAT